>SNQJ01S0044891.1:117510-133939 GCA_010110895.2 Picea sitchensis
GAAATTGCATTGTCCTAGAACTAGGTGGTTTCTTTTTTGGGAAAAAGATAAAAATTGGAACCAAACTATCAATTGAGTTTAGCTCGGGTGGTTGGTGGGAATGATTGTTATCCTCCCCACCTGGATTCAATTCCCATAAGTGATCTTTGAGCTCATAATGATTATATTGTTGCAATGTCTTCGAGCCTTTTTTTATCGGCCTTGTGCTTGAATATTCTAGGGTTTACCTTGGGTACCATCCTCAAAATGAGGGGAAGTACTCGGGGGTTTTCCATGTTCTTTGTAACCTGGAAAAAATATTATTGGAACTAAATTAGTTTAATAAAGAAGATATTAATACATTATTTTTTTATAGGCTTGAGTTTACAGTTGTTATTGACCTAACACATTGTAGGATTGGGCACATTGAATGTAAAAAATTATATAAGTGAGAAGATTTGCACTTGTTTTGAGGGAGTGTTAATGTGTGCTACTGTTGAAGGTGCTTAATGAGAACATAAATATGAGAAATATTTTTTATACCACAAACTATTATAGAGTAGGCATAGACATTGTTATGATAGAGAAGTACTCTAGTACATTGCACAATTTAGAGAAACATGAATGGGACTTTAACATAATATCAATAACAACAAAGAAAAGGTTAGAGAGACTTTAAAGGTGATTACTTTTTCTGAATAATAAAACCAAGAAATTTTCATGAATAATGTGCTTAAAGAAAAGAGATATATTAGATGTTGGCTTAAGTTTGAAAGTTGTCACAATTTTAAACTTTATAAAAGAAATTGAGCAATGTGAACATGAAATTGCAAAGTATTTCATGTGTTTCTAGTAGAAGAAGGTTTAAGATTAGTACATGGTGAAGAAGAGGAGATTTTAATTTTATTTAGATTTGATATACAAATGAGTTATGAAATAATATTTATACACAGGGAAGATGATTATAACTTTGTTCAAGATGATGTGCTAATTGAGGAAGTACATATTACTAACTAAAGCTTTGGCACCATGAGTTATTTCTCTTATGGGAAGTGAAAATCATTGGTCCAAATCAAGAGGCACATCTTGTTCCCACCCATTTGGATGTTTCCTAGAAAAAACTTCCAGACTTTGATATCGGAGAAACATTGAATAGTTTCTAGTAAGAAGTATTATGGTACATTGTGTGTTGTGACGTTTTTTATAGTGAAAACAAGATCACGGGTTGTCATCATGTGCATGTTTTTTTTGCTAATATTTTGAAGGTGTAACTTCCAAAAATGGATTTTTTTTATTGTATTTATTCATAGATTCATTAAATTTGATTGATATAGTACAATTTTTGTTTTAACTAGTAAGAAGACCACTTTTTCTACGATGTTAGGTTAGAAACAATGGATTTGGGCATGGTTGTCTTAATTGTTTCATGGTAGTTTATTTTCCCAAAGGATTTATACGTTAAGACCATAAGAGATAGAAGGATGCCAATGGTAGAACAAGGAAGGCCATGGTTATTAGTGACAAGGATTTTGATTCCATAATTAAAGAAGATAATGAATCTGGAATCCATTCCCAAGAAGGGGTCAAAGAAACTTGTTGTTGATATGGTAATTGTAACTGCAATTGCAATACTCTTCCAAAGTGATTTTTACGAGGGTTGTTACCATGTCAAGGGTAGAAACCTTTCTATACCCTTACAATGGTATCATGTACCTACATGAACGATCTTTCAATCATCTTTGATTATTTCCAGATTCAATCCTTTCTATTCTCCAATTTGTGACATGATGTCGAAAGACAAAAAAATAAACCATAGTGTGCTTACTTCTGATGCTGAAATACTCCTTGGTGATCCACATCACTCCATACATAATCCACATGTAATATTTGTTTAGACATGATTATATAACCCTTTTGCATGTCATGAAGTTGTGGTTAGCTTATGATAGTTGACTAGGATGTCATAACATACAAGGTTTTACCACTTGCGTCATTTTACAATGGGAAACATATTTTTGGTTAGAAATGTGCCCTCTTCTAAGATATTTCATACTACTAAGTGTTTATACTAGGTAGCGTAAACCATGTCCTAATCACACCAAAAAATCTACATTTACCTAAGTATCACTCGTTTCCATCCACAATAAAAGAAATGGTTGCATCCATTCATATATGATTACTCAAAGGTCAAAAGGAAAGGTCAGATTTAAAATCCTAAATCAAATAAAGTCACGAAGGATAAAGAGATGAAGAGAAAAATAAATAAAATATAACTACTTCACTATGGTCCCCCTCCTTTTTCAAAGTCCTAAGAGAAAAATGCCTATATAAAGAAAGAAAGGACTTAGAAAATTTAAAAGAAAAGAAAGGGGAAGTGTGTGCAGACCAAAGTAGTAAGGCTACCTCTAGAAGGCTACTGTAAAAAAAATGCATAGCTAAATAAAGATAGAGGTGCAAAAATAAATCTAAAAATGACCTATGCATGTCTACAACTCTGAGTGTCATCAAATGAGCATTCCTCTTTTCCCCTTTCATCACTAATCTCACTAATTTTCTATCCTCCACCTCAAAAACTTAGTAAATATGGGTTTTCTTAGGGAGTGGAATTGTTTAAAATTAATAAAAATGTTTCCCTAGGTAAAACATAAGCAAGTGTCAAAATTAAATTAAAATGTTATGTTTACTAGGAAATTGTCACTCACAACTATGAATTAGTGATTTTCTAAGGTGTTAGACCCATCATCCTAAGGATATATTGCACATTGGAGTGTTATTGGACACATGGAGAACCCCCCTTCTATTTGATCACATGCTTAATATCTCAACTTAAGTGGAAGGGGGAATTTCACCTTGGCATGTAATTTATTTCATTAATGGAGCAAGGTGTTGAATTTTTTTGACCTCGTTTAACCTTTCCTAAAGAGGGTGCATCATGAAAAACATTATTTTTTAGTGATTCACCTTGTAAAGGAAAATAAAATAACTATTTTATTATGATTTGACCGCATCAAGGGATAAATTCATTATTTATTGTAAGATTACATTTAAATATTATTGTTCTCATGGTTCAATGATTTCACCTATGGTAATATTTTGACCCATGGTTTATGTAAATAATTTAGGGCTTCCTCTTCATCTATAAAAGGGGAAGGTCTCTCATTTGTAAAGGGAGATTGGATTGGAGAATAAAGGAATTTTTTTGCTCAAGAATTGTGGTGTGTAATCTCTTTAATTTTGGGTGGAAATCTCTTGTGTTTAGTGACAATAAGACCATGATCATTTTCTTAATTGAGCAAGGGTTGCAAAAAATTGTGATTGAATGAGGTATGGTTCACAACATATCTTCTTTCTCATGTATGTTTTTTATTTTTATATTAAAAGGATAATGTTTCAGCCTTAGCTCATTTTTTGCATGTAAAGTTTAATTAAATTTGTTTTGCACCTCTGTAGATTCAATTTAATTTTCTTCCTTAAGAGAATACCCTAAGGTCTGTCGTGCTTTGGATTATCATTGTGTTCATTATTTGGTACAAGGGTCTCAAAGAACACATTTTTTATAAAGAAATTTTTTCACCATGGTAAGAGACCCCATTACTCAATGAACTAAGGTATTTTAGATTTAAATTTTTTCCAATCAAACCCCCTCTTAAAATTAATTTCGTCAATTTTATTTTTATTTTTTGAGCTTAATAAAATATCATTCTTAAAGTTTATGGCTGACGGGTTTTCACATTTCATCTCTAGACGCCAACAAACTAGTGTTTGAAGGAATTATCTTCTTCCTCCTTCGAAATATTTATTACTTTTTGTAGATCTGGTTATGTGCTAAATTTTTATTATCAAATCAATTTCTAGGGTTTCATCTCCATACCAGAGTTATATCGTTTGTTTGAGAGTTTGTTTTGTCTCAATTTTTTTTCCAACCATCTCCAAGACTTTCCAAGAATATCACATTCCCCCTTGATCTTTCCAGAGTCATTCATCACACAAATCACTACAATACATTCTAGTTTAATATATGGAAGCCAATTTTCTAGGGTCAATTTTATATTTTGGTACAAATCACAAGGTTTTAAAGGGCTGAGTCCAAGTCTTGACAAGTTTCTTTGGTTTTACACTAAATAAGAAATTGAACCATTCCTAGATCGTTCCCTTCTCTTTCATCGGTTTCTATTTTGACCCTCACCATCAATTTCTGTAGGTGTTTCCTCAATCGTAATCCAACTCTCTTCATTTATGTGTCAACTAACGATTGGGAAAAAACCTTCATTAAATCTAGTTGTACCTTTTGTCAAACTATGTTCAAATAATTGGGACGATTTCATTGAAATGTACAACTGAAACATACACTCCAAATTGTTTGTTAGGAATTTATAAATTCCTTATTGATTCTATAAATTGTGAATGAACCCATGCGGAAATCTAGTTCATTGCATTACATTTTCTTTAATCTTGATTTAATCTGGTTTTCTTCAACTTTTAATCTATGTGTATTTTGCTCTGTGTTTTCACATCTGCTCACAGAGATTACTGCCTATCAAGTGGTGTCTTAGGGGAAATGTTTCATATTTTTCTTTTCTGGTTGGTTATATATATTCTATTTCTTAATTATTAATTGTTTAATTGGTTGGAAACAACGATATATGAATATGACTATTTGTATATGATAAAACCATATAAAATGTTAAAAATTTCTAAAAATGTCACTTAGTCTTTCAAATTATGTGAGTCATTCACTTCTGTCATGAGAATCATCCTCTTTTACTTACTCAAAATATCTCTTCTACTTACTCAATATAAGATGGTAATCGACTTGCATGTGGATTATATTATTACTTTTTACAATGTTTTATTTTAATTTTAGATCAAATCAAGTATAAATTATAATTATAATTCAATTTATGTGGTTGAAAGAAAATCCTTTTACTCTTGTATACGTAAATGCTAAGTCTCATCATATCTCTCTTCTTTAATTTTGATATATAAGATTAATTATTTATTAATTATCAAGCACTAATATCATCTTTACTCTTCACTTGATTCTTTCTAAAATTTTGTATCAGAATAAACAAAGTCAAGATTAAATATTTGGCCCTTAAATTACAATCCAATCGATGTTGTTGATGGAAATTCCTTTATGTAACTTACCAAGCCACAATATGCATGTTGGTGTTGTGATCATTGAAATTTCTTTCATGAGTGAGATAGAAGTAAACAGATAAATATGGAAACACTTTGTTAAAGTATATATTCCAAACCATGGTTGAAATTTGGTTGAAATTTAATAGGAAAAATTTCCATCATCGAGTATGACCAAACTTTTCATCTTACCATTTCTTTTGAAATGGGAAACCAAGCCAACTAAATGTATTTATTGTGGGAAATAAAATTTATAAAATGTCATTATAGTCTGGATATGTGTTGGAGGCTCAGGAATCTCACATATCGTCCATAATCCATCTCGATCGGGCTAGACTCGACAACTATTCATCCTTCACTTGGAATAGAGAATATATTAAGGAGAAAGAACAGGTGGGGTTAATGAGGAATAAATCCTCCTACATGAATCCACCCACCAGGGACACCACCCTTTACTCTGGGTTCATATGGAGCATAGTTGATGTTAGAGAAATTATATGAAAAATACTTAGCAACCATGGATTGAGGTTTGCCAATGAAGAGGAGATCATTATTCTTGAGAGTCGGCCATATCTGAAGAGGAGATGACTAAGGTGAGGGCAAAGGAACCTAGGTGAAGACACATGAAAGGCTCACATTTCAGAGACAAAGTTGTTAGGGATTGGTGTGGAAGCTCTCCTAGTAGGAGGTGTGTAAGCTTTAAACCTATGAAGTAAAGAAATGCATATATATTCTTAAGCAAAACTGAAATTAATCAATGGCTCATACACATAGTACACAAATATTTATACTGGAAACCCTTAACCGGGATGATCCAGGTGGATATCGGTGGCCACCCACCTTTTCCAACTGGCTCAAAACAACTTTCTGACAATTTTGGTAATTTACTATTTTTAGCAGTTTTTTGGGTCCTAAACTTCTAGAGCCATTTTGAGGCCTAAAGGATGTTTTTTTGGGTATGTTATGCAAATGTTGTAGTCCTTGGATAGATATTTCCAATGGGCTATCGTACGCCTAAAACGAAGATTGTATGCAAAAGTTACGACCCCGGGAAGTTGATGTACTGACATACCCAAACGAGGCCCACATGACTTTTGGCGCTTCAACTCCTAGGGTTAGGTTTTGGATGTCTATGGTTTTTGACACTCATGTTTATTGTAAAAAGTCTTTCAGATCTTCATTGTAATGATCTTCTTGCGAATGAGCGTAGCTATCACATATCTTCTCAGAGATAAGCCGCCACCATTCCAGCAAGCTTGTTTCCACTGCATTTTACAGTTCGGCTTATTTCCTTATTGAATAGAAAACCAGTTTTATTGTATCTTTGTTATTTTGTGTTAAGTACCTATTAATAATATGTATTCATTTCGTTCTTCTCATAAAATCCGGATCACGAGAGAAAACCTTTCAACGCTTCATTGTATTAATTTCACCATTCGCTATACAATACATATACAATGTTTTTAGGTATTCCATAGATACAAAAACCCTAATCCCTTAAACTAGGATTAATTTAGAAAATCGCTAAAAATAGAAAAATCTGCTAAAATAGAAAAATCTGCTAAAATAGCAAAAACACCCAAAAACAATTTCCGGGGCGCTGCGCGTAAATAGGGNGGGGGGGGGGTGTCGAGTAAAATATATTCTATCTATTTCGACATTAAATTGTCAACCCGGGGATCGTAAGCTTTGAGGTTCTAGCACTGTATATGCAGGTCTAGAGCTCTAATCTAGTCTAGCCTAATCTAATGCCGATAAACCCAAATAATGAAGAGATCTAAGCAATTCTAGAATTATGAACTATTTACCCTAAGCAACTACAAACAAGGAATTGATGGACTATTTTTAAATAAGAAAATAACAATCTATTCTTAAATCTAGTTAATCTATTCAATTTCTTTTTGAATAAGCAAACAACAAGTAAATAAGCAAGTAAGCAACTAATCTATCTATCTCCGAATGAACACTCATCTACCTAACTAAAAACAAGAAAAGAAAGAACTTGCATCCCGATGGCATCTAACTACTAATGACAATTCAAGTAAACATCAATCATTCACTCTATCACATAACAGTTGGAAAGTATTCTATTAAAATCACTAATTTAAGCGAAGCTATAAACTCATAAACTCATAATTTAATTCTTAATTAAAAATCTTAATTCAAATTCATATTTAGAATGACAATAAAAAACAACACTTTGTGCAAACCTATAACTCTTGACTATTGCTAACTAGAAATTATAACTCGAATTCATAACTAAGATTTCATTAAAAATCATAATCTAAGTAAACTAAACTATCACTAAAAATCACATTCAACATTGACCAAAATTCTATTGATAACTACAACTCAAAATCCATTTCTATTCTACCATGCTAATGCTAAAAAAAGAATTGGCAAATGAAGCAAACCTACATGAAAGATTTGGACTCATAACCTGAAAAATAAACACTATCTAAACTAATACTCTGTTAATATAAACACTGCCTAAACTACAACAACTAATCTATCCAAACTACACATAAACCTATCTAAATTAAGATTCTATCAAAACTACCAGAAGCAATCAATCTATCCAATGCTGCAAATAAATATGTCTAAGTTAGTACTCTGCAGAGTCACTCATAACTAAGAAAGAGGAAACATAACAATTCAATTAACTAGCTTCTTCAACCTGCAACAAAACACATTCATTAGCATTAACTCAGAAAACAATATGCAATTAAAAGAAGGAGGAATTAGATACACAATTCTGCAACTAAAATAAACACACAACAAGCAACTGAAATTGGGAATTTGACACAATAAAAAAATGATTTTGAAAAACAAGAAAGGAAACTGAACAATTATAAATCTACACTAATGAGAACAATTACCTAGACCATTGGTGGGCCCTCCAGGAGGTCTAGGCAACTTCTCAACACGAAATTGAGATCAGAGAATCAACACGACATTGTCATTGATTAAAAAATGCAGTCTAATCATAAGTTTACAGAGATGTCTCAATTACACAATAAAAATGTCTTATTAAATTTTTTCCCTTGGTCTTTCCACTATTGGTGGTATTTATAGGAGAATTACAGCTCGAGAGATCGACCACTGGAAGGGCCGACCTCCTCAAAAAAATAGCAAATTCATTAAATGAGTTGCTAACAGATTTGGTTTCTAGAAACTGAATGAGCCACTCAGTGATTAGCATAACTGCCTAATCTGAGATGTGAAGAGCTCGGTAGATGGAGGCCACGAGGGTGAACAAAACCCATGTCATCGATTCTCCCAGCACAGGCCGTCGATATAACAACCGCCAACTCACCCACGTTTTTAGTGTTGGATGCAATGTCAGATGCAGTGTCGGATGGAGTATCAGACGCAGTGTCGGATGGAGTACCGAGCCAACTATCGGATGGAAATTTTCATTGTGAATTCATCCTATGACACACAGATCACGCATTAGATTCTTTTAATCATTAAATCAAATCGAATTTAGCTCAAAACCATTGCAAAACATCAATTGCACATGCCTGTTGTAGATCCACAATGAATTGATAGAAAATCATTTGAAAACATCTTCAAAATGGTTATTAATACATATAATATCGATACAAAAAGGATTTAATCATCATCATAAAAAAACCAAATTACAAGCCCAACATTACCCCCACACCTAATGATTTGCAGGTCCCACTGCAAAAAAAAATGAATCACCTAACATAACTAGACTTGTGAAGGAGGGGGTGGATTGGCTTTAGAAGCTTCTCCCACTTGCCCGGGGGTTTTTTTCTTAGACCTTTTGTGATGTTTCAATTGCATCTGGAGATTGTTATTGGTGTAAGTCATATCATCAACCAAACTTTGTAGAGAATTCATCTTGGCTTGTAGGATAGTGTTATCATGGCGTAAATGACGACTAAGTGTTTCATGCTCTCTAAGTTTGAACTAGAGGGTTTGGAGTTTCTGGAGGCTGATGATGACATGTGAGGAATCCTTGAGATGTATTTTATACCTTTGATCCTTTAAACCATTCAAAACAACAATTTTACCTCTGCAAAATTAGTTCCAAAAGTGACTTCCTAGAAGTGCAACAATTCTGGCCTGGTGAACTTGTGCAAAATGGGTATCAAAGCGACACCTGTAACTCCAATAAAGTAACTCCTGTGTAAAAATTGAGAGAGTTTTTTTTTTTGAGTGTGTCCTTGAAAAAAACTCTCTTGGTTTTCAAAAATTCACTTTCAGTTGTTAGGAAAAAAACGCCAAAAAAACATGACTAAAACAGGAAAAACAGATTGTTTTATTTTTTGAAAACTTAGGCCTCTAAGATGATCGCATATATCCAAAACCATAAAGTATATTCAAAAACTGAGAGAGATTATTGTGTTTTAGTATGTTATGAACAAAACCCTCCTCCAGGTTTCAAAATTACTTTCCCATTTGTTCATAATCCCATCTTGAAGTTGGTTACTCAAAAATTGCAGAAGAGTGACGTGCTCTTAGCATAACCATAGCGTGGTATTTGAGAGGGATTTTGGAGGATTTCCCGGAGTATTTTTTGGATGAAAGTGGTATGGTTGGAAATTTTATGATTTATTCTATACAATGGAGTCATCATGAATTGCAAACACCTTCTCCAAACTCCTGAAAAATGGACTTGAAGTTAAGTTGTCCAAAAGTGCTAACCCTCCTATAATGATTGTATTTGGGGAATTTCTATCAAATAATAACACCTATGCATAAAATGAAGGAGGTTTTTGTTCCTTGGTCTATTAGTGACAAAAACCTCTTTCATTTTTGTCAAATTCATCTTCCTTATTTCATAAAATAATTTTTATTTGAAGTAGAACTTTGACCAAGACACTCATTTGAAAATTTATGACAATGAATGATGACATGACATGATGAAAATTTATGACCTTGGATGAGTGGAGGGAGTAGTAATGACACCTAGACACACCAATGACCATTTGACTACCAAGAGATGTCAAATTTTATTTGAGAATTTTATTTGAAAATATAACAATTTGACCTAATGACCCTATCAATCACATGAAAGAGTAAACTTGATCACGGGTGACTGACAGAACTGAAAGATACTAACATAAGGCTTGGTTTGTACTGGTAGGCATGGTGAACAAGAATTTTTTTTATTGTCTTTTCATCGATCTATAACAATTCAAACAATTGTTCCTCTTTTCATAAGCTTGTAATACAGATGGTAGTGAGTATTTAGCGGTTATTATCGCTCTCTATTTGTCACAAGAAGTAGTTAAGTATAAGAAGTGTTCCATTGCATAAACATAGAAATGCACAACAAGCTTATAACACACACAATGATGTCAGCAGTATAGAATTTAGCATACCAATACAAACAACTGTTGATATAATAGCCCAGGATATTGTAAAAAGACAGTATGACAAACTTTTGACATAAATCCTACTTCCTCTTCTCCCGGGTTTTCTATACAAATGGGCAATGCAGTGTTTTTTAGCTTAGGAAACTCCCCCCAGACCGAATATATGGCACGTCCTCATGACATGAATTAATTGGAACCAACCTTTCATTCATTTGAAAACTTTGTATTGTCAACAAGAGTCGGTAGACAATCTTCAAGAAAATTAAGCCAACATTATTATTCTAAGAAAAAAACTAGAACTTAAAAAAAAAAAGTATTAATGTTATGTTATGGGAGTGACCAAAACGACACCACACTAATTCAGATTTCTTAATACATACAATTTCTATATTTTATGCTCATGAAAACCATATAAGTTGTGATAGGGGATTTTCCTCATGTCCCTAGATAGAAAACATGAGGGTATAGATGATCTATAAAATCTATAGGAAACCAGTCATCCCTGTTTACTTTGTCAAAGGCTTATTGTCATTCAAGTAATATGGATAAAGTTTGCATTTGAGTTCATTAGACTCCTCAACTTATGGGTCCCACTTCTAGGATAGTGACATCCTAGGTATAGTATGAATTAGATGATAGGGTCTTAAGATCATGTTACGGTCATTCTCAAATGGAAATTAAATGAGATTTATTTAGCCCTTTTGTTCAACCATGCATGCTTCTTCTTAAGGATCTACAAAATTATATCGTTCATATAGACAAATATAGATTAGGCATAGTAAAAGATATCAAAGTTAGAACCCATTTCTAGCAAGCCTGTTCAGTACCCCGATGGGGTAACTCTGATATCTAAGAAATATCCTCTCCAGGCAGAATGCCCCATTGCCAGCGAGCCTGTTAAGTACCCTGATGGGTTTGCATGGTCATACCATAGGCTGGTACCTGCTACCAGCAGACCTGTTTAGTATCTCGGCGAGTTATCCTCTTACACCCTTTTACAGCAGAGACTGGTCCACCATCTTTTAATATTTTTTTTGTATAAAGATTGTTTTTTGCAAGAATATGGGGAGGCAACTTTGAAATTTATTTTACGAAATGGGATGGCATATGGGTTAGAGGACACTCTATAAATTTCCCATAAAAGATTGTTCGTATGAAAAATAGACTTATGTAGTTATATTAGTCCAAAGACATGTCATTGTCAAACTTAGTTAATGTGTAGTGGATGAGGCCGTAAGAGAATGAATTAAAGGTGTCTCTAGTCTCTAAGTATATCCTCTTCATATAAGATTATAGTAGTGTTCCTTCATAAGTAGAAGTTTCATTCACTCTCCTGCTACTATTTGATAAGGATGATTGAATAACAAGATTTGATATGAAACTAGGATGTACAAGTTAACTATAGGTATTACTATGTAGATCTTTTAAAATTTAAGAAAATCCCCATAATGTATTAAAGTTTGGTCTTCAGGCTATTGTTTATAGTGAGTAGTCTGGATTATGTATGGTACAAGAAAACAAAATTTTAAACTATCAATACTATCTTTGTCTTAGCTCCTTTATTAAAAATAAAACACAAAGTGGGGCTATAGTAAACTTTAAGCTGAAATAACAACATACAACCTTTATTCATTATCCTACCCTACCTAAAAAGAAAGGAAAATATTTAGTCAAGTGTAATAAATTTTCCAATGTAACCATGTGCGCAGTAAGATAAGAAGCATACCCATATCCACATATGGAATATTTACCATAGGGATTACCTGGATATGAAGAACCAACCAACCTACTTGTTTTGGCATCAGAAGGTGTTGAGGAAGAGAATGGTATTGTGGCCTGATGACCTCTTGAAACCAAATTTCAATGTAGTCTTGATGTGCATCAAGAGTAATTTCTATGCTCTCCTTCATCATGCTATGTAGATCTTCTTCTTCTGGATGATTGATTTCTGAAGTACATAAAGGATCTACCGAGATGGATGTCCCTCAATATTAGGTCTTAGTGATTACTCTCCATTGGATGTAGTCCACAATTTTTCATCTTCCTTCACAGTTTGGAAAGGAAAATCATTTTGTAGTTCATAGGACCTTGATTCTTCTAATATTTCCAGAGAAGTAGATAAACTTTTGGCTGCTGCCAAAATATGTTCTTCCTGAAAAGAAGAAATCCCAGCTGCTGCTAGGATTTGAGAAAGTTCTTCCAAGGTTATCACCTTTGCATTCATTTTGTCGGTTGATGGTTCCTGATGCACCTATGGGTTAATGTCCCAGGTTCTTACAACACCCAAAATTTTATTATTATAGATTTTTTAATCACAACTACCTAAAATATGAAAGACATATTTAAAGCATATTTGCGCAAACCAAATACACCACGCTTGCATAAAATAAATCACACTTACAGAAAATAAATCAAAGCATAAAATAAAATACGATTGCAGGAATGAAATCAAACTCACATGTGTATGAAAATAAACACACTGGAAGGAAAAACAAACACACTTTGCCAAAGGGAAGCACACTTTCATGAAGGAAATAAAAATTGCATAAAAGAAATAAAAGAAAAAAAACTCTTGCAGTAAAATAAGCACACTGATAGGAAAAATAAATTGCATGAAAGTAAACACACTATGCAGGAAAGAAAGAACACTTGCAGGAAAGTAAATTGTGGGAAAGTAAGCACACTATGTAGAAAAGAAAGCACGATTGCAGGAAAGTAAATTGCGGGAAAGTAAGCACACTATGCAGGAAAGAAAACATGCTTGAAGGAAAGTAAATTGTGGGAAAGTAAGCACACTATGCAAGAAAGAAAGCATGCTTGTGGGAAATTCAATTGTAGGAAAGTAAACAAACTGATAAAAGTAAACAAACTAAGAAAAGTACGCAAACTTGTAAAAAAAATAAACACTCTTGCGAAAAGGGAACAACAAGGCTTTGGAGCAACCCATTCAAATGGATGCGTGGGTTCTTACCTCTCGTCTTAAATTTTCTCCTCCACCTTGTTGTGTAATTAAAGGCAACCTACCTACCTAAACTCTAATCCCTTTTAGCACCTCCCTGACAATGGCACCAAAAATGTCGAGTAAAATATATGCTATCTATTTTGACATTAAATTGTCAACCCGGGGCTTGTAAGCTTTGAGGTGCTAGCACTGTATATGTAGGTATAGAGATCTAGTCTATCCTAGCTTAATATAATGTTGATCAACCCAAATAATGAAGAGCTCTAAGCAATTCTAGAATTATGAACTATTTACCCTAAGCAACTTCAAACAAGGAATTGATGGACTATTTCTAAATAAGCAAATAAGAATCTATTCTTAAAGATACTTAATCTATTCAATTTCTTTTAGAATAAGCAAACAACAAGTAAATAAGCAAGTAATCAACTAATCTATCTATCTCTGAATGAACACTCATCTACCTAACTAAAAATAAGAAAAGCAAGAACTCACATCCCAATGACATCTAACTACTAATGACAATTCAAGTAAACATCAATCATTCACTCTATCACATAACTGCTGGAAAGTGATCTATTAAAATCACTAATTTAAGCGAAGCTATAAACTCATAAACTCAATTTAATTCTTAATTAAAAATCTTAATTCAAATTCATGTTTAAAATGAAAATAAAAAACAACACTTTGTGCAAACCTATAACTCTTGACTATTGCTAACTAGAAATTATAACTCGAATTCATAACTAAGATTTCATTAAAAATCATAATCTAAGTAAACTAAACTATCACTAAAAATCACATTCAACATTGACCAAAATTCTATTGATAACTACAACTCAAAATCCATTTCTATTCTACCATGCTAATGCTAAAAACATAATTGGCAAATGAAGCAAACCTACAAGAAAGATTTGGACTCATAACCTAAAAAATAAACACTATCTAAACTAATACTCTGTTAATATAAACATTGCCTAAACTACAACAACTAATCTATCCAAACTACACATAAACCTATCTAAATTAATATTCTATCAAAACTACCAAAAGAAATCAATCTATCCAATGTCGCAAATAAATCTGTCTAAGTTAGTACTTTGCAAAGTCACTCATAACTAAGAAAGAGGAGACATAAAAATTCAATTAACTAGCTTCTTCAACCTGCAACAAAACACATTCATTAGCATTAACTCAGAAAACAATCTAAAATTGAAAGGAGGAATTAGATACACAATTCTGCAACTAAAATAAACACACAACAAGCAACCGAAATTGGGAATTTGACACAATAAAAAAATGATTTTGAAAACTAAGAAATGAAACTAAACAATTATAAATCTACACTAATGAGAACAATTACCCAGACCACTGGTGGGCCCCCCAAGAGGTCTAGGCAACTTCTCAACACGAAATTGCGATTAGAGAATCAACACGGCACTATCATTCATTAAAAAACGCAGTCTAATCATAAGTTTACAGAGATGTCTCAATTACACAATAAAAATGTCTTCTTAAATTCATTCCCTTGGTCTTTCCACTACTGGTGGTATTTATAGGAGAATTACAGCTTGAGAGGTTGACCACTGGAAGGGTAGAACTTGTCTAAAAATAGAAAATTCATTAAATGAGTTGTTAATAGCTTTGGCTTTTAGAAACTGAATGAGCCACTCAGTGACTAGCATAACTGCCTAATCTGAGATGTCAAGAGCTCAGTAGGCGTTGGAGGCCATGAGGGTGAAAAAAACCCATGTCATCGATTCATCCATCACAGGCCATCGATATAACAACTGCCAACTCGCCCACATTTTTAGTGCTAGATGCAGTGCCAGACATCGTGCCGGATGGAGTACCGAAGGCAATGTTGGATGGAGTACTAGACAAACTACCGAATGAAAATTTTCATTGTGAATTCATCCTGTGACACACAAATCACGCATTAGATTCTTTTAATCATTAAATCAAATCAAATTTAGCTCAAAACCATTGCAAAACATCAATTGCACATACCTGTTGTAGATCCGCGATGAATTGATACAAAATCCTTTGAAAATATATTCAAAATGGTTATTAATACATATAATACCGGTACAAAAAGTATTTAATCATCATCATAAAACAACCAAATTATGAGCCCAATAGGGGGCCATACATGCCCCCCCTAGGACCCCCCTAGGAAGTGCCCGACGCACACGACACAAAGAGCACTACTAGGGAGGGATCATCAGACGCAGTTGTCGAATCTGACGTGCCCACACACACACACACATGCAAAGAATATAACACATACCCAACATTCTCCCACTTGTTGTTTTCTTTACATCCAGGGGCCACATGATTATATAGTCAACAATCCAAGGAAGCAATGCCCATTGTTACTCTGCACCAGGAGAAATTTTTTGTGCTCATAGATTTTATCAATGAATCTGTAACATTCTTCAAAGTGTCAACCTTTTCCAACAATGCCTTCTTTTCTTCAACCATGTCTCTCACAAAGTGATACTGAACATTAATATGCTTTGTCTTTGAATGATAAGCTGGGTTCTTTGCTAGGAAGATTGCACTTTGACTGTCACAATCTAATCTCACTGCTTGTTGTACCAACCCAATACCTAAACACAATCTCTGTTACCATACCACTTCCTTGCTTGCATGAGTGGTTGTGATGTATTCAGCTTCTCTAGTTGAGAGTGCCACTACAGCCTGTCTTTTTCTCATCCAACTAATTGCTCCTCCAAATAGGTTAAACACATACCCACTTGTAGATCTTTTGTGATCCAGATCTCTAGCCTGGTCTGCATCAACAAAACCATGTATGTCCACTACTCTATCCAATCTGGTCTTCCTTGGTAGAACAATCCATAATTGGTAGTGCCACGCAAATACCTGAAGACCCTCTTTACTGTTGTCCAATGCTCCTTCTCTGGTTTTGACATATACCTGCTCAAAACTCCCACTGCATGTGTAATGTCTGGTCTAGTACAGACCATTGCATACATCA
>SNQJ01S0044891.1:133949-153821 GCA_010110895.2 Picea sitchensis
GGAGAAAAAATCTCTCCAAAGTCAATTCCCTCTACTCGGGAATAACCTTTTTCCACTAACCAAGCTTTGTATTTCTCCACTTCTCCTTCTGCATTAAATTTCTTCTTAAACAACCATTTTCTACCAACATATTTTCTTCCAGATGGAAACTCAACTATATCCCATGCCTCATTCTTATCCAAGGCATCCATTTCTTCAACCATGGCCTTCTTCCAGAGTTTACTATCCTCTAAATTCACTGCTTCCCTAACAGTGTTGGGATCATCATCAGTAATAGAGAAAACAAAAATAGGAACAAAAATTAGGTGGACTATACCTTTCTAGTTGCCTTCTTTCCCTCACTGATCTCCTCAATACTGGGGTATGAGGTTCTTCTTCAGATGATTCAGATTTTGCATTGTTCAAATAGTTCTTAATTTTTTTTATTTTTTATTTTTATCCCTAAGGCCTAAATTTTCCTTTTTCGAGTTTCGGCTTTTCACAAAACACGAGTTTCATTATCAATCCCAAACACACGACACCTTTTTCTCAAAGATTTTAATTATTTGGATAATAAAAGGCAAAAAATCTTAAAAGAATTATAAGAATCCCGATGCCTTTTCTTTGAAATTATTTAAATCATGATAAGTTTTAAAACTAACGGATTTAAGGTAAAGCTTGAAAAAATTTCGGGATTCGAGGTTTGCTGAAAACATATTTTTCGATACAAATCGAATCGTGAAATCCTGATCCCTGATTTCCTGAAACGTTGAAGTCTTAGTTAAAATACAGATTAATTAATTCTCTAATGTGAAAGGTTAAGGATTAATATAATCATGTCGCAATTTCGGGATTCACGGTTCAGTGATACCACATCTCCTGTCATCATGATTCCTGAAATCCTGAATCACAAAACCCCGATCCATAGTTCGTGTTAAATCAAACTAATTATGGTTTGTCCTTAATAGTGATTAGTTAGTTAATTAAGATGAGTTTAAGTCCTGTTTTAAAAAAAAAAAAACATTGTGATTTCGTGATTTTGGAGATCGGATTTCAACGATGACATACTTCTCGACATCATGATCCCCAAAATCCCGAAAACGCTTAATATCAATTAATTACTTCACTAAAATGTTTTAAGTCTTAATTAACACATCACGATTTCGTGATTTTGGAGATCGGATTTCATTGATAACATATTTCTCGACATCATGATTTCCAAAATCCCGAAAAACAAAGTTTCCAGTCTTAATCTATGATTAGCACTAATTAACCTTTTTTCCAAAACAGGATTAATGATAATCATTCTTTCTAAGTTTTCGTTTATGTTTCTCTTTCCGATCAAGTAAAGTGTCTCGAATTTGTTTTTTAAAAAACCCGAAGGTGCCTAAATACGGACATTAAATGTGTATCTCATAAATATATCTTCTGCATTAAATGCCTTGAATTCTTGACAGCTGTCTCAATCCCGTCACTTTTAAATGTATTCAAAGTGAACATCTAAATGTCTGTGTTTTCATTTTATCAAGCGCATAAAACACTTAGCTGAGCTCATTCATCCATTTTCTGTGACACGTTTTCAATTAAACACAAATTCATGGCACCAAAAAAGGCACCGAAGAAGAATGAATATGCACAGGAAGGAGATATCATCTCCGACACCACACCACATGCTATAGACTCCATTAAATCTTGGACTCAAATCTATGAATTTCTGGAATATGAACTCAAGAATGCTCATCCTGATTCTAAGAATCATTGTCAGGACATAGCTGAGTCAGAGCTTCATAAGATCGTTGCGCGCCTACGGCTCGTGGCATACAATGATATGAACAGTTGGGCCCTAGAAAAGGTCGATATCCTGATGAAGAGCATCTTAAATGATCAAGGAGTTATCTTTGGCTCATTCAAGCCAGAACACATACAAGTAATGTATAAACTCTCGTCAAATCCTAAACATACTTTTAATGCCGAATTTTTAGTAGAGTTTCAGAGGAAAGAATGCATTGAGCCAGACCGAACATATCCTGATATGATTAGAGAATGGGTGAGGTGTCCTGCAAAGTTTAGAGCTGATGCCAATGGGATTTACTCTACAACATCCTTGAATGAATACATGGTATATGTAGCTATTATGCTATGTAGACTTTTCGGAAGAAAAGATCCCTGCCATTTTCATGCAGATTGGGTGCCCTTTTTAGAAGAAGCTTCAGAAGGGAATTCTTTTAACTAGCATAAGATTTTGTTAGATAACCTAACACAGGAAATATCAAACTACAAAGAAAAAAAATCAAAGGGACAACCAACAACCTTTTATATGTCCACATACATTATGGATGCAATCTGTTATGTGACTCCTTTTCCCTTAATGAATTGGAGTTGGAACATTTCATGTCCAAAACCCATTCATAAATATTACTTGGCCCTTTGGAAATAAAATTCTAAGGATGCATTTTATGAGGTTTGTCATTTTATTATAATTCCGATGCATAAAATATTTTTCAGATGCAAACCCCCTTGCATTTCTGATGCAATCACAGAAAATCTTAAAGCAATTGCCGACTAGTTTATTGAGGAGAATTTTTCCTACATTAGGGTTTACGGTTGTTGCATTCGCCCTCATGCACTCCCTAAATTCCTACCGGACAGATTGGTGTGCAAGGAGGTAACCCATCAAATACTAAAGGGCGACGTTGGATTAGAACTAAAAGCATCTCAAAAGAAGTCATGGCCAACTTTCCCTGTACATATTCGGAAATTTTCTTTATTAAATCTAGGCCATTCTAAGGTAGAGGCTGAATCATTAGAAGAAGTGAAATTAGTAGATATTGAGCATAGAAAGTATGACCCCTACCAAATAATAAGAAGGCATTTTATACTGTAATATACAGGCCTATGAGCATGAAACATCTATCTATGATGATGTATTCAAGGATGTTAAATCCTATGAGGAAGTACTGAAAAAAGTGCAAGCCATGCCACCTGACTCGCAGATCGGATTCACGTCATTCCAAGGCCATAGGCGAAGTTGCCTACCCAAGAGTTTGCAGGGTGAAGTTTTGACCCCACCTCCAGAATAGGAAGGGCCTCCCCCAGGGTTTGAAACAAATACACAATACAAAGTAAATACCAAAGGCAAGATGAAGGATACTGAGATACCTTCCCAAGACACAGAGGCTTCCTAGACAAAAGAATCAGAGACAGAGAGGGGAAAAGGGCTGGAAACAACCCCAAAAATCCCTAAGGATGTTCCAGAAAAGACAGGAGGAACAACATTAATAGAGCTCGGTAGTCCCATCACTTCCTTAACCCCATTGCAGTAAACTTATGGAACCCCCCATGAAGGAGCTCTGTATGTTAGTGATTTAGAGCCAATTTCAAGGGATGAGATTCCTCCATCAGATTAATTTTTCAGTAAAAAGAGAAGAGCAATCTTGAAATAGGAAATCCATCCAAGAGGAGAGGGGATGATTAAAAAACATAGGGTCATTATAGATGGAAAGAATCTTAAAGATGGATAATTTTCTACGGAGTTAGCAGGTACGATGGGTTCTATAGCATCAACAAATATATATTCTATTGGCAGTTTAACAACCATGCTCGAACAAAAATATCAAAAAATAACTCATCTATAGGACAAATTGAAAGAAACTGAGAGAAATATCAGTTGGGATATACAAAAGGGTCTAGAACAAGCTAGACTAAAAGATATTCAAGAAATTCAGAAAATGAAAATGGACTTAGAAGAGGAAAAATACATAATACAGGTCACACAGGCACAGGTCCAAAAGAAGGAAGAAGAAAATAAATAGTTACAAGATAAAATTAGTTCTATTACTAATCAAGTAGTAGAACTTGAAATTTTCAGGACACAAGCATTGGGAATAGATTTGAAAATAGAAGAAGAAGAGCATAAAGTGTTTTTGAATCTGGAAGTAGTCCAGAATTACTTTCAAGAAACAAATAAATCCTTGGAGAATGTTTTCCAGAAGGAAAGGGAAGCAAAAGCGGCTAGAACGACTTTCCCAAAGGTAGTAGCCCTCTCAACAAAGGAAGAAGTTGGAAGAATTCAGAAATTATCCATTTCAGAACAGGTTAAAGGAGACGTAATACTTAAAGTGTGGGAAGCAGACCTGGACGAATATAAACGAATAACCAGAGATGACAATGATGATTGCTAGGGAATTTTTGATCTCATAGAAAGGACTTTATTAAATAGTGGAAAAAATGATTGTCCCAGATTATTAGGTGAGATTAACATTTCCAAGCACCAGCTAAGGTTCAAAGAAGAGCCGGAGGAAATGAAGATAGAGATCTCAAAAATTAAATTAATTAATATCACAGAAATCGACAAATGGATGGTGACACCGAACCTAAAGTTGCAAACTATTAATTTCATAGGGAAGATGATAGAAGATCGTTTGCCTGAATTACAGCAAAGTTTCTTTATGTTTGAAGCAAAAGAGATACCAGATGCTCCCAGAGTTTTTGTGAAACTTTTGGGAAAGTGTGTTCACTATCTTGAGGCAGAAAAAGGAAGTTCATCAACACAAACGTAAAAGAATTTTTTTGAATATTTTCATCATTAGAAATTAGAAAGGAAATGTAAACGGTTGACATTATTCATATATGTAACCGTAATCTTAGGAAGTTGGTTAGTCATCAACGAGAAATTTTTTGATGAAGATGTATAAATATATTTTCAAAAGACTGAGAAAAGGCTTTTGATTTTTGGAGAGAGCCTATTGAATTAACAGTTTTCCAATCCATCATAATATATGATACAGACGAAATTCTGAATCCTACCAATTTGTAGCTATGTGTTCTTCAACCCTGTTTACTATATTTTATTATGTTTTTCATTCAATGTTTTTCTAATGAATAATCAATTTGAAGTTATCTGTAAACATCTTTTATAGTTCAGATTGATTTGGATATCAAATTATTTACAACTTTTCCTCTAAAATTGTTATTAGTGAATTTAAGACCTGTGAATCATTTGAACCTTAATACTTAACTTTTCATTAGAAATCTCGTTCTCCTTCTTTATTACCTTTTAAAAATATGAGATTCTTTCTTGATTAAAGCCTCATATTTTTCAGTAGTACTTCTTTGTTATTTTATAATTCTCAAATTGTTGCAAATCCAGGAAACGGTCTCGAATGTATTTATGTTAGTGTTTTGAATTTCAAAATTGTTTTTCCTATTCTCATCTCTTAAAAGTTTGAAGTGACATTTGATTAAATTCTTTCACAGTTAAATAAAATCTTATTCTCCATGACTGTCCCAAATAGCAGACAACCCAACATTGAACCTAGCCTTCAAGATCAAACTAGTATCTCTCTGAACCTATTTAATACCATCCTACAAACAACAACTAATCGGGTCGAATTAGAACATTCATGGGCTGCTATTGAGAGAGATATTAGCATCCAAGAACATCGGGAAGCTAGACGGAGACAGTTGAGAAACTGATNCTTTGAACCTATTTAATACCATCCTACAAACAACAACTAATCGGGTCAAATTAGAACGTTCATGGGCTGCTATTGAGAGAGATATTAGCATCCAAGAACAACGGGAAGCTAGACAGAGACAGTTGAGAAACTGATTCTGCTTCACCCTTCCTTTTCAATTCTTATTCTTAAGTTATTCCTTTTTACCTTTACGGATGCCTTGACGGTATACTTTACAGCCTTAAAGTATAAAATCAGGAACAACATCTTTTTGGTGCCGTTGTTGGGGAACGAAGAAACGAATCTTTTCCCTGGGAAGAACAACATTGACATTTTATGTCTTTGATAGTGAACAAGGATAGAAAACCTTCTAAGGATACTAATTTGTTTTCACTTGGTGACTCAACGATAACTAAACTGACTATTAGCTGAAAGAACACCAGAAAATACCCGAACAACAAGCAGACCTCGCTAGTCTCTGATCCGGAAAAGATTTTAAAATCATGAAAATCACTTAGACAAGTCTTTTTACCCACACATACTATATGTCAGCCCGACTTTACATAGTTAAACATTTCGAAAACTCTTGAAATATCTCTTTCACTTCCCCTCTCATACGATACGTTCTCTTTTCCTGAGGTTTCCTCCCTAGATTTTCGAGTATCTTCTCCTCACACATTCTGAGCTTCAGCCTCAAATCTAACGATGGCTGCACAAGGAGGTGTTGGAGCTGGAGGTGGTGCCCCTGGAGGACCAACAGGTGGTCAAGTACCACTTCCTGGAATCTTCGCTAAAGTAGCTACTAGATATGCTCCCCTTATCCTTCCCGTTCCTCTACATGATCTCCCCTAAAATTATATGAAAAGTCTTCCGAAATTTACAGGGGAAGGGGATCTGACTGCCCAAGAACATATAAAAAATTTTGACCAATTTGTTGACGTCCTCAGAATAGAACACGAAGATGTCTATTCTAGACTCCTCGTTTAGACTTTCGAAGGACAGGTGAGGACCTGGTTCCGATCCTTAGCAGCTGTATCTTTGAGATCTTATGAAGAACTTGAAAGCGCTTTTATTAGACAATGGGGAGAGAGGAAGGACCACCTCTACTACTTGACTGAATTTGGATCCCTTAGAAAGAAAAACTTCGAATCAGTTCTAGAATTCACACAAAGGTTCAACAAGTTGTATAATAAAATCCTGGTTGAGGTTAAACCTTCACAACCCGCAGCGAAGGTGACTTTTGTTGGCACTTTTGATCCCGACTTCACCTTATTATTGAGAGAAAGGAGATCAATAGATCTCACGAAAATGAAGGATGATGCACTTGAGATTGAATCAAACATGATGGCGTGAGGGAAATTAAAAGCAAAAACAGAAACTAGAAACAAAGAAAATAGGAAATTCAAAGAACAAGGTGGACCTTCAGGATCGGGGAAATCCTCAGGAGATAGAATAGACGAGATGGCTAGGGTAATTAGAGAAATTTCAAACAAGATCTCAAAAATGGAACTAGAGAAATCGAAAAGAGATAATTTCCTCAGGAAAGATTTTAGAAGGAATCCTGATCCTCAGGTCCCACAGAAAATAATTAAAAATGAAGACCAAAAAATTCCAACACCCTTCAAAAGTGAAAACTTCATTGGAGAGGAAGATCTAGGATATTTTGAAGAGATCGATGAAGATATTAATNTTAGAAGGAATCCTGATCCTCAGGTCCCACAGAAAATAATTAAAAATGAAGACCAAAAAATTCCAACACCCTTCAAAAGTGAAAACTTCATTGGAGAGGAAGATCTAGGATATTTTGAAGAGATCGATGAAGATATTAATAATCTTGGCGATGATAATAAATCACCTTATTTATCGAGACAAGATTACGAAAGATCCTTAAATAAATAAATTACATCGAAAGACAATGTTAGCAATAATATGTCTGAAGATTTCACCTATCAAGATATCGCAAATGATATCATAGCCAAACTACAGGGAAAATATAATTTAAGACCAAGGAACAAAATTCTCCCAATTGTTTCGACAAAAAAGATCTTGCCAAGAAGCGAAACTGATGAGGTGACTCCAAAAGTTGCTAATAAATAGCCTGCGAAAAAAAAACACAGCTGATACGCAACCTATCCAGTCAGAGCCAGTAGAAACACTCCCTGTGAAGATGCAAGCTCCTATAAATGAAAATAAGTCCACATCACAAAGAAAAGCTGAAAAGAAAGGAATGGAGGCCCCGAATATAGAAAATGACAAGGCCCTAGGACATTTTAATTTGGAAAACGAAATAAATAAAATCAAAATTCCTATTCCCCTTGTTGAATTAGCTAAAAATCCCATATACAGAAAACAAATCGCCAAGATGATTAACTTTTCCGAAGACGAAAGCCAGGCCGATGTCATCAACTTAGAAGATGACAAGCCAAACATAGTCTTTGGTCCACACTTCGAAGGTGTGAGAGACACTATAGCCCCCTTTTATATCACGTTAACCTTGTTTGACCACCTTCTCCATAATTGTATGCTAGATTCTGGAGCTTCCCACAATGTGATGCCAAAGGCAATTATGGAAAAACTTTGTCTTGAAATCACAAGGCCCTATGGTGACTTATATTATTTTGATTCGAGGAAAGTCAAATGCATAGGTATGATTAAAGACCTAGTGGTAGGTTTGGCTCAAATACCTGCTAAAATCATTATTATGGATGTAGTGGTCGCTGACATCCCTCCAAAGTATGGTATGCTATTATCTAGGTCATGGGGTGCCAAGCTTGGAGGATCTCTCCAACTGGATATGACATACGCTACAATTCTAGTTTTCGGAGGACAATACACGCATCTTTACAGAGATACTAGGTTGGCATTTACGGTAGGTGATCCACACAACCCAAATAATCATCCAGTTTATATTGCTGACCAAGACTTAGGAAATTGTATATTATCTATTGATGACGATTTTGAAGTAGATATAGATGAAAATTGTATAGAAGAAAAAACTAAAAAAGAAGAAATAAAAAAAAATGTATATAACACTGGCGTATGGAAAATGTATTTTGATGGTCCATCATCTTTCCTTGGAGCTAGAGCAGGAGCACTCCTTGTGGCTCCCAATGATCAACTCATAATCCCCTTTTCATATAGGCTTCAGTGGAATGTGGATTGTACAAACAATGTATACGAGTATGAAGATTTAGTGCTAGGATTAGAAGCTGCTAGGAGGATGAAAATAAAGAAACTCAAAGTCTTTGGTGACGCCGAGTTAATTATAAAACAGGTGAATCGGCAGTACCAAGCCAAGCATCCTAGATTGCGGTCCTATAGGAATTGTGTCTAGGATTTAATCAAGAACTTTTTCTCCTCTGTGAATGTTCATTTCGTCCCAAGGTATGAAAATCAACAAGCTGATGCTTTAGCCAAAGTAGCATCAACTTTCACACCCCCAACTTCTTTTAAATTAAAGTATCACATACAAATGAGACATCTCCCTTCGATACTGAATAAAATACAGCATTGGCAGGTCTTTGAGGATGATGAGCAACTTTGAAATTTTCTAGAATCATTAGATGAATTTGCAGAAACACATATTGATCAAGAAAATCAAAATGATCCCATTTGGATCATGCAGGAGGGGGAGGATTCTAAAGAGTTTCACGATAAAATTGCAAATCACCAAATGCTCGTTCTCAAAAACAACCAGATTCCCAAGGGTCTAATTCCCTTGGAAATATTATTCAATCAAGATGATATCCCTTCAAAAACCACCCTACAGCCCCAACCAGAGGAGGTTGAGGATTGTAACATAGGAACTAAAGAAAACCCTCGAATGGTAAAACTATCCAAATATCTATCTACAGAAAATAAAAATAAATACACGGAGTTGCTAAAAAAATACAAAGACGTTTTCGCATGGTCGTATGAAGAACTGAAAACATATGACACTTCTATGATCGAACATAAGATACCACTGAAACCTAGTGTGAAACCCTTTAAACAAAAGCTCCAACAAATCAACCTCATTTTACTACCTGTTATCGAACGAGAAGTCAAAAAACTCCTTGATGCTCAGATAATTGTACCACTGAGATGTTCCAATTGGGTAGCCAATCTGGTCCCAGTTAGGAAGAAAAACGAAGAAATTAGACTGTGTGTCGATTTCAGAAATCTTAATAAATCCTCTCTCAAAGATAATTATCCCCTACCTAAAATGGACCATGTTCTAGAAAAATTAGTAGGAGCTAATAAGATGTCAATGATTGACGGATTTTCAGGTTACAATCAAATTGTCGTCAGTGATCATGATAAAGAAAAAACAGCCTTTACCACTCCTTGGGGCACATTTATGTACAGTAAAATGTCATTTGGATTGATGAATGCAGGTGCTACTTTTCAACGCGCAATGGATATTGCTTTTTTTGGCGAACGAGACAAATTTATAGTTATCTATTTGGATGACCTTACTGTTTTTTCTAAATCGGATGAAGATCATCTGATTCATCTCAAATAGACATTTGAGAAATGCCGCAAGTTTGGTCTATCCTTAAATCCTAAGAAGTATCACTTTGCTATGCAAGAAGGCAAGCTGTTGGGTCACATCGTATCTCGAGATGGAATTAGAATTGAGTCTAAAAGAGTTGAAGCTATAGATACAATAGCTATTCCTAGGAATGTGAAAGAAATTCAGTCATTCTTAGGAAAAATAATTTTTTTGAGAAGATTTATTCCTAACTTCACTGAAATCGTGAAATTGATTACAGATATGCTCAGGAAAACAACGAATTGAAATGGACAGCAGAAGCTAAAGCATCATTTACCCATATCAAGAAGGTTATAAGTGAGGCGCCTGTACTAGCGAGCCCCGATTATCTAAAGGATTTTCTTATTTTTTCATTTGCCTCTAAACACACACTCGCCACCGTACTCCTTCAGAAGAACGAAGAAGGTTTTGAGCAACCGATAGCCTTCTTTAGAAAAAGTCTCCGACATGTCGAACTCAGATATAATATAATGGAAAAACAAGCATATGCTATAATAAAAGAATTAAAAGATTTCAGAACTTATGTTTTACATTCTAAGGTGATTGCATATGTACCCACTTGCTTTGTAAAAGATATTTTGGTTCAAGCAGACAGTGATGGAAAAAGAGGAAGATGGCTTGCCAAAATTCAAGAGTTCGACTTGGAGGTTAAACCGACAAAATTAGTAAAGGGGCAAGGCTTAGATAAAACTTTTAGCTAAATCCAATTTCAGAGCTCTTGGGATAAACAACTCTCAGCAAGAGGAACAGTGGGTAAACGTGAATGAACTTGAGGACCAAATAACTGAAAACCGAATCGAAGAGAAATTCGCGTCATCAAATTGGTATAAGGACATAGTAGCCTACTTACTGACATTGAAATGTCCAAGTGACTTGTCTCCATCCAAAGCTAGAATGTTAAAGCTGCATGCAATCAAATACTGTATTTCCAAAAAACGATTATATTGGAAAGACCTGCTTGGCTTCCTCTTGGTCTGTCTGGTCGAGTCAGAAATAGAAAAAGTTATAAGTCAATTTCACGAAGGAGTATGTGGAGGACACCACGCCTAGAGAGATACGACATATAAAATCCTGAGGTCTGGTTATTATTGGCCCAAACTTTTCCCAGATGTCAATGCTAAGGTACGAGTTTGCAGCTCTTGCCAATTTTTTGCATGAAAACAGAAACTCCCAGTGATGCCATTGGTCCCAGTCAAGACAGAAGCTCCTTTTCAACAATGGGGACTAGATTGCATAGGTGAAATTAATCCTCATTCTAGTGCTCAACACAGATGGATCCTGACCACTACAAACTACTTCACCAAATGGGTGGAAGCTATCCCAACAAGAAAGGCTATTGATTCAGTGGTTATAGATTTCTTAGAAGAAAATATTTTGTCTAGGTTCGGTTGTCCCAGAAAGATAGTCACAGACAATGCGTAGGCTTTTAAATCTACGGCTATAGTCATCTTTTGCCAAAAATATTATATTGTGTTGGGTCATTCCACAACATACTACCCTCAGGGAAATGGTCTGGCAGAATCTTCAAACAAGAGCTTAATCAGTATAATCAAGAAAGTGTTAAACGAAAATAAAAAGTCTTGGCATTTGCATTTGAAATACGTTCTGTGGGAAAATCAGATAGGCACAAAAAGTCTATCGGTACTTCTCCCTTCCAAATGGTATATGGAACAGATGTAGTGTTGTCTATAAACCTAGCACTTCCTGTAATGAAACTATGGCAAGACGAGAAGGAAGAACTGAATCCTCTCACAAGAAGGATAAACCAGTTGATTGAAGTTCAGCAGCACAGGGCGGTAGTGGATGAAAGGTTGCAGAAGTACCAGGATGACATGAAGGTATTATTTGATCGTAAAGCCAAAAATAAAAAATTTCTCCCTGGGGATTTGGTTTTGAGATGGGACACTCGAAAGGAGGATTCGGGAAAAAATGGTAAATTTGATCACATTTGGTACAGACCATTTAAGGTAGCATCTCCTGAAGGAAAAAATTCATTTCAGCTTGAAAATTTGGATGGTAAAATCCTGAATGCCCCTGTCAATGGGTGTTTTTTAAAGCATTATATGGAATAATTGATTTCCAAAATTTCCACTGTATATACCGTTTTGTTTTTTATTTTCATAATTTTCTTTAGAAAGTCTATTTTCATTTTGTAAATAAATAAAAATAAAATAAAATTAGTTAAGTTTTTATACTGTAAAAAAGACAAAAACTAATATTTTTTATATTGTCCTTTCATAGGATTCTAACAGACAGCCTGAACGCAGAAGATAAATTTGCCAAAAATAGGTGATAGATAGTATTTTCTGTTATTAAAAAAAAGAAAAGAAAAAAGATAACGGTAAGGAAAAGTTATGAGTTCTTGCAAAGTCCATTTTATGAAAAAAAAAAATTGTTTCAAAAAATGTGTTGCTTATCCCGTAAGCTGATAGGTAAATAAAAAGAGTTTTCAATACCTAAGTCTTAAGGGTTTCACTTAGAACAAGATTAGAGGTAATTGAAGTAAAAATCTTTAAGAGAAGAGTCCAAAGGATTAGTTTTAATTTACAACCTCTGTTTTCTGACTTACAGATCATTGTATGTCTCCTTTTTATACCCTCAGTTCTATCTTTTGCTTTTTCGTGTTTCCCATAGAGGTAGGAGAGATTATGTCTTAACTATTGAAATCGAAAAATAGTTCTAAATCAGTAAGACCAGTCCTCGTATTTCTTATTCTCCGACTAAACGTGGTTATGCTTAGGCTTATTCTGACTCTCCTAGGTTTCTTAACAGTTTGTCTGAGGATTTAAGCTTGCTCAAAAGAAAACCCTTGAAATTAATCTTCCCCTTTTTCTTTGCAGACTAAGGTGTTTTGAAAGTTGAGAAAAGGTTGGTCTAGAGTAATCAAAACAGGTTGACAAACCTCTATTGTAAATTTTTACACAGATACCACCCCTAGTATATTAAGTATCACTGATTGCCCCCGCTTCGTATTCATAAGCTAAATATAAGACATATGGTGAAAGGAAATTCGTATTTGATTGCCCCCATCTAGTCCCAAAGATGATGAAAGGAAATTCATTTAAATGATTTCCCTCGTCTAATGTAAAGAAACAGATAACTTCACCGGGGTACTAAACAAGCCCGCTGGCAGTGAAGCAATATCTGAGTGTAAATATATAATTAGCACTCGAAGCGGTGAAAGGAAATTCAGTAAAAAGGGACAGATAACTTCACCGGGGTACTGAACAGGCCCGCTGGTAGTGAAGAAATATCTGAGGTATTTGTAAGGTTGTCATACTTATCTACTACTCTACTCTAGTTACCAGTTTTTTCGAAACCGGATCTTCATCCCAAGTCTAGATAGAGCTCCCCATTTAAAAATATAAGTTTGGTTTCGATTGATGCAAGCCGAAAGTCACAAATCTTTTGAGTTTCCTAAGATTTTTTTAATCATCTTAATACTAACTTAATTTCAAACGAGAAGGAGAATATTATGAAAAATACTACAACTGAGTTTAAAACAAATAAGAACTTTGAAAAAGATTTTCAGAAGTTAAAATGAAATCTCTTTTTTCCTTTTTTTCCTTTCCCTTAGCAGTTTCGGCTGTAATAAACCCTTGACACCATTAACCCAATGAAGGCACTAAGTCTACATGTTCTCCTCGTCTCACAAGGAGACGAGGTCCCCAATTGGAGCCTATGTTGAAATAGTTTTTAATTTTTTTTAATTTTTAATTTTTTTTGTTTTAATCCCAAAGGCCTAAATTTTCCTTTTTTGGGTTTCGGCTTTTCACAAAACACGAGTTTCGTTATCAATCCCAAACACACGACACCTTTTTCTCAAAGATTTTAATTATTTGGATAATAAAAGGCAAAAAAGCTTAAAAGAATTATAAGAATCCCGACGCCTTTTCTTTGAAATTATCTAAATCATGATAAGTTTTAAAACTAACGGATTTAAGGTTAATCTTGAAAAATTTTCGGAATTTGGGGTTTGCTGAAAACATATTTTTCAATACAAATCGAATCGCGAAATGTTGATCCCCGATTTCCTAAAACGTTGAAGTCTTAGTTAAAACATGAATTAATTAATTCTCTAATGTGAAAGGTTAAGCATTAAGATAATCATGTCTCAATTTCGGGATTTGCGGTTCAGTGATACCACATCTCCTATCATCATGATTCCCGAAATCCCAAATCATGACACCCCAATCCATAGTTTGTGTTAAATCAAACTAATTATGTTTTGGCCTTAATCATAATTAGTTAGTTAATTAAGATGAGTTTAAGTCATGTTTAAAAAAAAAAATCGTCGCGATTTCAGAGATCGGATTTCATCGATGACATACTTCTCGACATCATGATCCTTGAAATCCCAAAAATGCTTAATCTTAATTAATCGCTTCGCTAAAACGTTTTAAGTCTTAATTAACACAACACGATTTCGTGATTTCGGAGATCGGATTTCAGCGATACCATATTTCTCGGCATCATGATTTCCAAAATCTCGAAAAACAAAGTTTTTAGTCTTAATCTATGATTAGCACAAATTAACCCTTTTTCCAAAACAGGATTAATGATAATCATTCTTTCTAAGTTTTCGTTTATGTTTCTCTTTCTGATTAAGTAAAGTGTCCCGAATTTTTTTTTTAAAAACCCGAAGGCGCCTAAATACGAACATTAAATATGTATCTCAGAAATATATCTTCTGCATTAAATGCCTTGAATTCTTGACAGTTGTGTCAATCCCTGCACTTTTAAATGTATTCAAAGTGAACATCTAAATGTCTGTGTTTTCATTTTATCAAGCACATAAAACACTTAGCTGAGCTCGTTCATCCATTTTCTGTGACAGGTTTTCAATTAAACGCAAAGTCGTGGCACCGAAAAAGGCACCGAAGAAGAATGAAGATGCAAAGGAAGGAGATATCATCTCCGACACCACACCACACGCTATAGACTCCATTAAATATTGGACTCAAATATCTAAATTTCTGGAATATGAATTCAAGAATGCTCATCCTGATTCTAAGAATCATTGTCGGGACATAGCTGAGTCAGAGCTTCATAAGATCGTTGTGCGCCTGCAGCTCGTGGAATACAATGATATGATCAGTTGGGCCCTGGAAAAGGTTGATATCCGTACGAGGAGCATCTTAAACGATCAAGGATTTATCGTCGGCTCATTCAGGCCAGAACACATACAAGAAATGTATAAACTCTCGCCAAATCCTAAACATACTTTTAATGCCGAATTTTTAGCAGAGTTTCAGAGGAAAGAATGCATTGAGGCAGACTGAACATATCCTGATATGATTAGAGAATGGGTGAGGTTTCCTGCAAAGTTTAGAGATGATGCCCATGGGATTTACGCTACAACATCCTTGAATGAATACATGGTATATGTAGCTATTATGCTATGTAGACTTTTCGGGAGAAAAGATCGTTGCCATTTTGATGCATATTGGGTGCCCTTTTTAGAAGACGCTTTAGAAGGGAATTCTTTTAACTGGAATAAGATTTTTTCAGATAACCTAACACGGGAAATCTCAAACTACAAAGCAAGAAAATCAAAGGGACAACCAACAACCTTTTACATGTCTGCATACATTATGGATGCAATCTGTTATGTGACTCCTTTTCCCTTAATGAATTGGAGTTGGAACATTTCCTTTCCAGAACCCATTCATAAATATCACTCGGCCCTTTGGGAAGAAAATTCTAAGGATGCATTTTATGAGGTTTGTCATTTTATTATAATTCCGATGCATAAAATATTTTTTGGATGCGAACCCCCTCGCATTTCTGATGCNATCTAGGCCATTCTAAGGTAGAGGCTGAATCATTAGAAGAAGTGAAATTAGTAGATATTGAGCATAGAAAGTATGACCCCTACCAAATAATAAGCAGGCATTTTATACATTGTAATCTAAAGGCCTATGAACATGAAACATCTATATATGATGATGTATTCAAGGATGTTAAATCCTATGAAGAAGTATTGAATAGAGTATAGGCCATGCCACCTAACTTGCAGACCGGATTCATGTCATTCCAGGGCCATAGGCGAAGTTGCCTAGCCAAGAGTTTGAAGGGTGAAGTTTCGACCCCACCTCCAGAACAGGAAGGGCCTCCCCCAGGGTTTGAAACAAATACACAGGAAAAAGTAAATACCAAAGGCAAGATGAAGGATACTGAGATACCTTCCCAAGACACAAAGGGTTTCTAGACAAAATAATCAGAGACAGAGAAGGGAAAAGAGATGGAAACAACCCCAGAAATCCCTAATGATGTTCCAGAAAAGACAGGAGGAACAACATCAACAAAGCTCGGCAGTCCCATCACTTCCTTAACCCCATTGCAGTTAACTTATGGAACCCCCCATGAAGGAGCTCTGTATGTCAATGATTTAGAGCCAATTTCAAGGGATGTGATTCCTCCATCAGATTACTTTTCAGTAAAAAGAGAAGAGCAATCCTGAAACAGGAAATCCATCCAAGAGGAGAGGGGATGATTAAAAAACATAGGGTCATTATAGATGGAAAGAAGCTTAAAGATGGAGAATTTTCTACAGAGTTAGTAGGTACGATGGGTGCTATAGCATCGGAAAATATATATTCTTTTGGCAGTTTAACAACCATGCTTGAACAAAAAGATCAAACAATAACTCAACTACATGACAAATTGAAAGAAACTGAGAGAAATATCAGTTGGGAAATACAAAATGGTCTAGAACAAGCTAGACTAAAAGATATTCAAGAAATTTAGGAAATGAAAATGGACTTAGAAGAGGCAAAATAGATAATATAGGTCACACAGGCACAGGTCCAAAAGCAAGAAGAAGAAAATAAACAGTTACAAGATAAAATTAGTTTTATTACTAATCAAGTAGTAGAACTTTAAATTTTCAGGACACAAGCATTGGGAATACATTTGAAAATAGAAGAAGAAGAGAAGAAAGTGTTTTTGAATCTGGAAGTAGTCAAAAATTACTTTCAAGAAACAAATAAATCCTTGGAGAATGTTTTCCATAAGGAAAGGGAAGCGAAAGCGGCTAGAACGACTTTCCAAAAGGCAGTAGCCCTCTCAACAAAGGAAGAAGTCGGAAGGATTAAAAAATTATCCATTTCAGAACAAGTTAAAGGAGATGTAATACTTAAAGTGTGGGAAGCATACCTGGCTTAATATAAAAGAATAACCAAAGATGTCAATGATGATTGCCAGGGAATTTTTGATCTCTTAGAAAGGACTTCATTGAGTATCGGAAAAAATGACTGTCCCAGATTATTAGGTGAGATTAACATTTCCAAGCACCAGCTAAGGTTCAAAGAAGAGCTGGAGGAAATGAAGATAGAGATCTCAAAAATTAAATGAATCAATATCACAGAAATCAACAAATGGATGGTGACACCGAACCTAAAGTTGCAAACTATTAAGTTCACAGGGAAGATAATAGAATATTGTTTGCCTGAATTATTGGAAAGATTCTTTATGTTTGAAGCAAAAGAGATACCAGACGCTCCCAGAGTTTTTGTGAATTTTTTGGGAAAGTGTGTTCACTGTCTTGAGGCGGAAAAAGGAAGTTCATCAACACAAACGTAAAAGCATTTTTTTGAATTTTTTCATCATTAGAAATTAGAAAGGAAATGTAAATGGTTGACATTATTCATATATGTAACCATAATCTTAGGAAGTTGGTTAGTCATCAACGAGAAATTTTTTGATGAAGATGTATAAATATATTTTCAAAAGACTGAGAAAAAGATTTTGATTTTTGGAGAGAGCCTATTGAATTAACAGTTTTCCAATCCATCATAATATATGATACAAACAAGATTCTAAATCCTGCCAATTTGTAGCTATGTGTTCTTCAACCCTGTTTACTATATTTTATTATGTTTTTCATTCAATGTTTTTCTAATGAATAATCAATTTGAAGTTATCAGTAAACATATTTTATAGTTAAGATTGATTTGGATATCAAATTATTTACAACTTTTCCTCTGAAATTGCTATCAGTGATTTTAAGACCTGTGAATCATTTGAACCTTAATACTTAACTTTTTATTATAAATCTCGTTCTCCTTCTTTATTACTTGTTAAAAATATGAGATTCTTTCTTGATTAAAGCCTCATATTTTTCAGTAGTACTTCTTTGTTATTTTATAATTCTCAAATTGTTGCAAATCCAGGAAATGGCCTCGAATGTATTTATGTTAGTGTTTTGAATTTCAAAATTATTTTTCCTATTCTCATATCTTAAAATTTTGAAGTGACATTTGATTAAATTCTTTCACAATTAAATAAAATCTTATTCTCCATGACTGTCCCAAATAGCATACAACCCAACATTGAACCTGGCCTTCAAGATCAAACTAGTATCGCTCTGAACCTATTTAATACCATCCTACAAACAGCAACTAATCAGGTCGAATTAGAACTTTCATGGGATGCTATTGAGAGAGATATTAGCATCCAAGAATAGCGGGAAGCTAGACAGAGACAGTTGAGAAACTGATTCTGCTTCACCCTTCCTTTTCAATTCTTATTCTTAAGTTATTCCTTTTTACCTTTACGGATGCCTTGACAGTATACTTTACAGCCTTAAAGTATAAACTCAGGAACAACATGCATCATCCAACTCCAACTCTGTTTTCTCAGGTTCTTCTAGCCTTGGTAGGAATTCCTATTTGGAAACATCGTTTACCTCTCTGAAAATAACATAACGACTGTAAACAGTCTTCTTGGTTTCTGGGTTCCAAATCTTGTAACCTTTCAGACAATATTTATAACCAATAAAGATACACTTTTCAGCTTTCTTATCTAGCTTACTCCTATTTTCCTTTGGAACAAGTACATAAGCATCACAACCAAACACTCTAAGATGTTCAAGAGAGGGTTTCTTTCCATGCCATACCTTGTGGGGAGTTTTATCATCCAACGTTGATGAGGGTGATCGATTGACCAGGTAACATGTTGTACCCACTACCTCTGCCCATAATTCCTGTCCTAACTCGACACCACTGAGCATGCTCCTTGATTTTTCCATTAGTGTCTTGTTCATTCTTTCTGCAACTCCATTCTACTGAGGTGTGTATGGAGTAGTCTTCTGCCTTGCTATACCACACTTATTACAGAATTCTTTTACTTCATTTCCGTAGAATTCTCCACCATTATCTGTCCTCAATACCTTTATTTTCTTCTCTATCTGATTTTCTACCAGAGCCTTAAACTCTTCAAATTTATCAAACACCTCAGACTTATTTCAAAGAAAATAAATCCATGTGTTCCTTGACAAATCAGCTATGAATGAAACATAATACACAGACTTACCTAGTGATGGAATAGGCACAGATCCAAACACATCACTTTGTATCAACTCTAAGATCCACTTTGCTCTTGTAGCACCAGATGGGAATCTTACTCGATTCTGTTTTCCATATATGCAATGTTCACAGAAATCAAAATCCAGAGTGCAATTAGACATACCATCAACCATACCTTTACTGTGTAGTGTTCGAAGGCCCTTTTCTCCAATATGCCCCAGTCTTTGATGCCATAGCATGGTCTTCTTTCCAGGGACATTATTGGTCTTGTATTCTTTATTTGTCTTCTTAGGGACAACAAAACTATTACAACCATTAGTATAAGTGCTTCCCAACAACTTATACAGAGTTCCATACCAAACTCCCCTCATAAACACCATTGCTCCTCGTACCATCTTGCAAGTGCCCTTTCCTAATACAATATCCACTCCTACATCATCCAACTTGCTTACAGATATTAGGCTCCTGGCTAGTTTTGGAATGTGCAGAACACCAGGGAGAGTTCTAATCCTTCCATCTTTTAGCAGCAACTCAACCCTTCCATGTCCCATGATTTTGGATGTCGAGTCATCTCCTAGGAATACATCACAACCAT
>SNQJ01S0044892.1:0-23264 GCA_010110895.2 Picea sitchensis
CATATGTACAATTTGTTTCATACATCAGGTTTATAAAGGGCTCGGCCTTGGGGACATTACATCATCCAAGAGGTAGTCTACAGTTGCCCTCCATTAAATCTTTTCTAAATTTGCATTACACTATTCCACTACCATTCTAGGATCCCCAGGCCTTCAAATATCTAAAAATTGGTTGTCCCCCCACACTTACGCTCCTCCACTCCTCCCTCCCCCAAAAGGTCATGCCTCTTCTCCTCTCCACACTCATAGCTTTCCTATCCCTCTGCTCCCCCTATAACGTCCCCGACCACCCAGTCCAGGCCACGATACATGAGAGAACGCTTTTGTTCTCTCTGTGGAACATACTGTAACATACCTAGCATCTAACTGAGCTATGCCACATAAAATTTTCAAACTGCTTGCAATTAAAATATATACACACAGAACTCTTGCGGAAATATATATATATAACATAAATAGACAAATACATCTGTAAATGAAAGGATTCACACTAAAATAATATTAAACGTATACATGCATCATATACAGGAAATACCCATAAATATACAGACAGTTATAACCACACATAGGATAAACCCATAAAAATAAACACATAAATAATTATACAACATGTAAATGAATCACACAGTTGACACTCATCTTGGTGAGAATATCACCAACCGCGTGTAGACCTTCCATGAACCTCCTAGCCTTAGACCACACTGCTCATCACTCTCAGCAGTGGGTCACCCCCGAGCTCGGACTAAACTCCACTCAGGTAAAGGGATTCTTGACCAGGCTAATGGTTCATAGACAACATAAAAGACTCTGTCACAGGTGCCAACTCAAACTAACAACCTACAGTCCCTCATTCCCCACATGCATGTCCCACCCAGGAAGTGTGCCCCTTCTCTGCTCAACAGTCCTTCAGCTGCCCCACTTCCTTTCTGGGCTTCAGCAAGAGGTCGAACAAGAAGTCTTAGAGCCCTGTAGTTGCAATTTAGCACCTTCAGGAAATTAATTCCGTAGTAATTCTCTCACCCAGAGAGAAATTGCTCATGGGCCTGACAACCCGCATCTTCAATATCCCACAGGCCTGAAAACCCGCTTCTTCAGTCAATCTCCCAAGCTAACTAGATACACAAACATAATGGCTATGGATACAGGTTCAGGTACAGTCATGAAGGTACGAATGATAGCTCATTGAGTGTGTGAAGGATGATTGACTGGATGACTGAATGATAGGAGGAATGCCGACAATAATGCTCGAAAATGAACTAAGTCCAAACAATATGTATGCATGTCCCCAACTTGACACTTGTCATGTTGGGAGCTACTTTTGCCCACTTGTCCCCAACTTTGGAACTTAGGATAAAATAATTACCCATACTTTATACTTTAAGGAATATTAATATAATATTCCTTTTTGTCTTAAGCTCTCTAGCTTAGCCCTTTTCCTTAACTTGTAGCCCCACCCTTTCCCTAACTAGTGAAGTTTAATTCCCCGTACTCTTTTATCATGGTCGGTCTACGTGAAACGATGTATTTTATATTAATGATGAGACATATACAAAAATAGGCACACTAGCCTTTAACATCTAGGCTCTTCGGCCTAATCATCACAAAACTGGCTCACCAGCCTATAAAACATAGCATATACACAAAGGCTCGTTGGCCTCAATATCGTGCGCACTTAAGATGTTGCACGCGGTATCCTGGAATGTGCACACTTCATCATTTTATTACGCAGTACATGCGCACACTATGCCATGAAATGTGCATACAAAAATGATATCCAACAACTCACCAGCTTAAGTACATTTGCATTTATATTTACAATTGGGTTTCGCCTAGCGATATTACAACCCCCCCTGCCCAGACCCACCTCACTCCACTTCAGTCGAGGATCTCTCCTCTTAATATTCGGAGGAACCCTCCATTCTCTTCCATCTTGGGAATAGAACTATCTTCAGGCCCTCTGTAAAAGATACGAGAATTGGACTTAACTCAGATATTGGTACATCAAAGAGAGGGCGGGGACGCACCTCCCTAATTTCCAAGGCACAATCTCGGGTGCACCTAGATATTGCATCAGGACGCCAACAGTCTATTTTTGGGGCACTTAGAGGAGTGAAAACCCCCGGGAGGGTTACCCCATGAAATTTATCTCCTTCAATTGCAGGGGTCTGGCGAGCCCCCATAAGAAATATGCCCTGGAACGGTTGATCACCACTCAACAACTAGACATCATTCTACTTCAAGAAACGTTGGTAGACTCTACATCAGTCTCTTCTACCCTAGCCACCTTACTCTTGGGCTGGCAATTTGTTGGCATAGATGTTGTTGGAATATCTGTAGGGCTAGCCATGGGATGGTGCATCAGATTAATCAAATCACTCAACTCCTGGGAACTCAACTAACGTCTAAGAATTTATATATTTGTGGAAGGACTGGGGAAATAATTTAGAATACTCAATGTCTACGGTCCCTATCTCAACAAAACCCCTTTCTGGGAATCACTCCTTAGACTGAAGATCTTGAAAGCTGAAAATTTTATCTTGGGGGGTGACCTAAATTTCTCCTTAGGGGTGGCAAATGTCTAGGGGCCCTCAACACATCTGGATCAATTCATTTCTATGTTCACCCACCTCTTGTCAGCAAATGGGTTATTGGACATCACTCCGAGGAAGCCAAATCCAACTTGGAGGAATATGCGTTCAAGGGAAGCAAGGGTAGCAAAGAGAATTGATCGCTTCCTTGTGATTGAAGCACTAATGGAGGCAACCTTCCATGTAAGGAAATGGATAGGTGTGGGTGGCATATCAGATCATTCCCCAGTCTAGCTCACTTTGGAGGGCGGACCACACAAACCTCCTTCACCTTTTTAATTCAATGCCTATTGGACATTAGATGAGCTTCCGAGAATCGGTTCAGTCAAATTGGAGGCCTTTTGTTCCTAGCCTTGGCTATCCTGCAGGTGTACACTTTGTGAACAACCTTAAAAAAATCAAATCTTTAACTATCCCTTGGGCTATATATCAAGAGGGAGGAAAGGGAATTACAAAACACAGAAGAACAAATCAAGGCTATATATCAAGAGGAATATGTGGGTTTCCTAACCGATTCCTCCAAGGACACTTTAAAATCCTTGGAATCACGATGCAAACAACTCCTAGCCGACTAGGAAGCGACCTGGAGACTAAAAAACAGGGTGGTCTGGCTAGAACAAGGGGATGAAAACACAAAATTCTTCCATGCTTTTGCAAAGGGATGCAAAGCCTCAAATACCATCTGGGATATAAAGGACCAGGAAGGAAGAACTGTATCATCCTTCACAGGGTTGGCGGATTTGGGTAAAAACCACTTCAAAACCTTGTACAAATCAGATCAGAGGGTGAGCATTGTTGAAATAGTTTGTATGGCTCTCTATCACCCCAGTTTTGTAAATGAAGAAAATGACAGAGACTTCTACATGGATGTCAGCGAAGCTGAATTAAAGGAGACTCTTCATAGTTTCCAAAAGGACAAGATCCTAGTCCCTGAAGTGTAGGACAGTCGGTGAGGGAGTGTGTTGTTAAGGCACTCCGTGATGTTAAAGTCATTGGTTTGAAACCTATGGGGACAAAAAAATCATCCATGTTAAGGGTTGGTGTGGCTCAGGCCAAGTGCAATCCTCGGGTGATTTTGACGGCTTATATTCCCCTGATTCACGATTTATTAGCCACAGGTTAGTCCTACATGTCACAGACAAACTAACAATAAAAAAAAAGGACAAGATCCTAGGACCAAATGGTTGGCCAATATAATTTTATATTGGATTATATGAATTGATCGAACCAAACCTCCTCCATGTGGTGGAAGAAACTAGAAGGAATGGAACGATGCATCTACCTTTCAACACAACATTCCTGGCCTTAATCCCAAAAAAGGATGAACCTCTCTCCTTCGAGGAATTTCGGTCGATTTCATTATGCAACTGTATATACAAGATTGTGGCAAAACTCATATCTAGACGCCTTAATCCCATACTCTTGGAGGTGATCTCAAAAGAACAATTTGGTTTTCTAAATGGAAGAAAGATACACGAAGCAATTGGAGTGGCACAAGAAGTCCTACACAGTCTAATATCTCTACGGTCTAAAGGGGTAGTATTAAAAATTGATCTCTCAAAGGATTTTGACTGAGTAAGTTGGTCTTTCATAAGACTCCTACTCACACACCTAGGGTTCTAGGTGCCCTTCATCAGATGGATAATGGCTTGTATCTCCACGGTAACCTTTGCAGTTTTAATTAATGGAGCAACCTCCCCATTCTTCTCCTCATGAAGGGGTCTACGACAAGGATTCCCCCTCTCCACACTACTCTTCCTCCTATTTGCAGAAGGGTTATGCAGGGCCTTGATCTTGGCCATCAACTTGGGGGATTTCCAGGGTATAAAAACCTCTCCAGATTTCAGAATCACACATCTACTTTTCATGGATGACATGATAATATTCAGTAGTGGCATACCAAGAGATGCTAAGAACCTAGCAGCATTACTCCATCTCTTTCGGGATGCAACATGGATGATCATAAACTCTCAAAAATTCACTTTATCATTAATTGGAATTGATTAAGACATTGTGGCAGTCTTTAAAACTCTTTTCCCCTTCCCAAATCATAAACTTCAACAAGGGATAAAATTTCTCGGTTTCCAACTCAAATCAAAGAATTATCTCAAAGGGGACTGGATTTGGCTTTTGGAAAAACTAGAGAAACGATTAAATCTTTGGATTTTTCGATGGTTCTCAAGGGAAGGAAGGTTGAATCTGACAAAATCAGTACTGGAAGCTATCCTGGTCTACTAGATGTCACTCTCTTGGACTCCCAAGGGTTTATTAGAAAAACTCTACAGACTCTGCTTCCAGTTTATTTGGTCTGGAACGAAGGATCACTACACCCTACCATGGGAAAAATGGGACTTACTTTCCCGACCAAAATCTTTGGAGGACTGGGGTCTAAAAAATATCTTCATATTCTCCAAAGCCTTAGGAGCCAAAGCTTGTTGGAGACTCCTCACAACAAACAGTTTATGGACTCAAGTGGTCACCCACAAATACATAAATCCAGGCTCGGTGGGGGAATGGATCCGTTGGGAAAACAAAAATATTCATAGCTACTCCGTCATATGGAAGGCAGTAATCAAGTCCTTCCATGTTATTGGGGATGGCCTGACCTGGAAAATTGGTATGGGAGACATTTTTTGAATTGGCTCTGATCCATGGCCAGGAAGTGGGAATGCCCATATTCTATCTCATGGATTATTGAACCGCCTACATACACAGGGTTTTTTCAAACTAAACCAAATTTCCAACCGAGGATCCACAAACATATGGAATCAAGATTGGCACAATGCTGAGAATATTGGGCTGGAAGGTGACTTAAGACTTCAGTGAGATAGCTACTTGTTCTCTCTTCAGAGGGGCCACATCAAACTCTTGGATATGGATGACGAGTTGGTCTAGAAAAAATGCCCCCATGGATTCTACACACCGAAAATGGGATACACAGCCCTCAACGTCGACAACTTTCAATGGGAACCGAGTTGGTGGTGGAGAGGTATTTGGAAACTCAAAGCTCCACTGAAATCCAAGATTTTCATGTGGACAACACTGTATAACAAAGTACCAGCCTGGGACAAGATGATAAAATGTCAATTCGAAGGTCCAGACTGGTGTTCTTTATGTAAAGGGTATATTGAAACTATAGAACACATCCTCAATACTTTCCCTTTTACTAAAAAATTATGGAGGGATGATTCTCTACTTCTAAGACAACAATGTGAATGGAATGGAAAAACGTTGGAATCTACATGGAAATCCTGGCTACTTGAAGCCTCTCATAAGAATCTAAAATCCCTGCCTCTCATAATCAGTTGGGGATTCTGGCTGGCCAGAAACAGAGATATATTTCAGGAAAAGGCCACGGTAACCGAATTAGTAGCAACAAAAAGACTCTCCATTCTGGAACACTTTACCCAGAAAAAGAATGCTCCTTGCATTTGAGCGTCTTTGTCTACATCCATAGATCATTCCATAGCCTAATCCTTCTTTGATGGGGCTTCACAAAATCTTCTTTGTGGGGGGGGAGGGGGGTTCACTGCTACATCTCACAGACTCTCATTCCTTTAAAATAAAAATGGGACTGGGAAAAGGCACCAACAACTATGCATAATTGATGACTATCCTCCTCCTACTCAAAATAGCAAAAGAACGTGGACTAAAAATCCATACAACTCTTTGGTGATTCAATGAATGTAATAAACTGGTTTCAAAAAACACAGGCATGCCACAATATTTTACTGTAGCATATATTGAGAGAGATTCACATTTTTTTGGACACCTTTGACTTCTTATCTATCCGACATGTTTAGAGGGACAAGAATACCATAGCATATGCATTGTCCAAGGAAGGGCTCAGCCTCACATTCAAACAATGGCACTTCTCATAAATACAAGGAGATACAGTTTGAGACTTCTACCACAGACCCCTCATTGAAGACCCAACTCAAACTTCAGCACAATGAATCCATAGTTTACTGTGACTTTTTGGTTCTTGATTATTAGAATCATTTTTTTTTCTGCTACCCTCCCTGGGATGTATATTATTTCTCGATGTAACTTGCAACTCTAAATCTACACATAATAGTAGCATATGTCTAGACTCTGGATCTTAAGATTATGACTCTGGAACACTAGAATATGGACAACAAAACTATCAACATATCACTACTTTCTCTGGTGCAAAACCATCACACTTTTTCATGCTCCCGAATGTGCTAATCTAGCACCTGCAAAATGTAATTTTGTCTCTCCGGATGAATAAAATTACGCTTTTTCCGAGGAAAAAAGTATATATATATTTCCAAAAGAAGAATACATTTATTACATTCATCATATGAAAATATTTAATTTTAAGTTTTTATATGATTTAATTAATCACATTAAATTAAAATAATAAAAATACAAACAAATAATTTTTTATGTATTACATTTATCATATATTTTGTTTAAAATTTTTATTTGTTTTACTTAACCATATTAAATTAAAATAACATAAATACAAATAGATATAAACAATATGAAAATACACATATTTGTCACATCTTATACATATTCAAATATAAAAATAATATCATTAATACAAATTTAATAAATATAGTCTAATTTTTTAGTTATTTTAATTAATCATATTATTGTTTTTCTTATACCCATATTAGATCTCAATTTAAAAATATTTGTCACAATACTGACTTTCCTAACTTCCTAAGGCATCAAAACTATAGTGATGTTGGAAAGTTTCTCTTAATGTTTTTGAGTATAAAAATACAATTTTAAGGAAATCTAAGTAATCTCTTACCTTCTTAAGGTCCATCTCTCTTGACATTCATCATCACCACCATCATCATACAAATATTTAGTATAATTATTACAAAATAATTGATAAAAATAAAAATAAAAACAATTATACACATCATACATAAATATTCAATTTTATTTATTTGTTTTTAATAAAGAACATTATATTTAACAAACACAAACAAAGCATTGGGGGGTTGGGGACTGAAGAATATATTCATTTTTTCAAAAGCCTTAGTAGAAAAATCTTGTTGGAGGCTCTTCACTACATCTAGTTTATGGACCCAAGTGGTCACCCACAAATACATCAAACCCAACTCAGTGGGAGATTGGATCCATCGGTCCGACAAGAGTTTATCTAGTTGCTCCATCATTTGGAAGGCAGTAATCAAATCTTTCCATGTTATTGGCGATGGTTTGGCTTGGAAAGTTGGAAGGGAGGATCAAGTCCGCATTGGAACAGATCCATGGCCTCGACGTGGGAATGTCCATTCCCTTCCAAAGGCCATCCTAGACCATTTACATACTCAGGGGTACTACAAACTTAATCAAATTGTTGATCTAGGTTCCACAAACATTTGGCATGAAGGGTGGTACAACTCTAATTTTCTTGAGATGGAAGGAGAGTTCAAACTACATTGGGACAACTACATTTTTTCCCTTCAATGGGGTCACATTAGGCTCCTATATAAGGATGCTGAGCTAGTCTGGAAAAAATCCCCACATGGGGTTTACTCCCCCGGTTTACTCCCCCAAATTGGGTTACATAGCACTTAATGTTGATCTACTCCAAAGGGAGTTGTGTTGGTGGTGGAGAGGTCTTTGGAAGCTCAAAGCCCCATTTAAAACAAATATCTTCATGTGGTCTATGTTGGTAAACAAAGTTCTGATCTGGGACAAGATGAGGAAGCGTCAGATCGAAGGACTAGGCTGGTGCTCTCTTTGTAAAGGGGAAATTGAAACTATAGATCACATCCTCATCTTCTTCCCTTTCACTTTAAAAGTGTGGGGAGAAGATGCTCTGCTCCTAAGCTAGCATTGTGGGTGGAATGGGCCAACGTTAGAATCCACCTGAGAAAATTGGCTGCAAGATCCTACTCACAAGAACTTGAAAGCCCTGCCACTCTTAATAAGTTGGGGAGTCTCATTTTCCAGGAACTCGACAATTTTCCAAGATAAGGCCTAAGTATCTGAATTAGTGGCTACCAAAAGTCTTTCAATTCTGGAACACTTTCCCCAGGAAAAGAGTGCACATGACATCCGATCATCTCAGCCCGCTCCCATAGACCCAACCATTCCCTAGGTATTCTTTGACAGAGCATCTCAAAATCTCCTCTGTGGGGAGGAGAGTCCTGCATTTTTCAGACCCACATTTTATCAAAATAAAAATGGGAATGGGAAAAGGAACAAACAACTATGTAGAACTAATGGCACTTCTCCTATTACTCAAAAAAAAAATTGAACAAGGGTTACACTCCATACAACTCTTTGGTGATTCAATGAATGTCATAAATTGGGTTCAGAAAACACAGTCCTGCCACAATATTTTTGTGTAACCTTTTTTAAAGGATATTTCTACCTTGTTGGCCTCTTTTGACTCCTTTACTATATGACATGTTTACAGGAATAGGAACACAATAGAAGATGTTTTTTTGAAATAAGGGCCCACTCTTCCTTATGGTCATTGGCACTTTTCAGAATCAAATGGGGATACAACACAAAATTTCTACCACCGCCCCTTCATGGAAAAACCGGCTCAAGATCCTACTCCATAATACACCTTTATTGTTTTTTGTTTTGTATAATTGGATCAAGTTTTGGAGTATACACTGTAAATGTTTTTAAGTACTTCTTGGCCATGTAGTAGATTTTGTAAACTTCACTAAGCAATCCATGATAGACTAGAACTAGTTAAAAGAACTTGGACAACTCAACTATCAACACATTCGTTGTTTCTAGTTTAAAACCCTCTTACTTTCTCTACACTATTGAATGTGTTTCACCAACACCTACAAAATGTGATTTTGTCTCTCTGGAAAAATAAAATTACGCTTTTTTCTGAGTAAAAAAAAACTAACACAAACATAGATATGTAGATAAAACAAATTCGTTACATCATCATACATGATATTCAATATAAAAATTATATTATCAATACAAATACATTATTAATAAAAATTCAGTTTAATTTTTAAATAATCATTTGTAATTAACTATATTATATTAAAATAACATATGTCAAAATAATATATGTCAAGTAGATTTAACTCATGTGGTTGTGAGTTGTAGTGTTAAAAAATAACAATATTAATAATCAAAATATGAAACATATCTTTTTTTTGGCTAGTTTTTATTATTTGAATTATTTATCTATTTTCATTCTCCAAATTATTTTAAATAAACATGTTAGCAATGGAAGTCACCTCTGGATTGTGGCAGAGGTAAGCCCAGTACCCATCAGTTTGTATGTCACAATGAATAAATTAAAGGGGGTCGAATAGTTGCAAACTCAAGAACATATTGATTTAACTCATAAATCCAGACCAAGCAATGCAAGAGCAAGTGAGGTCTTGATTTAACTTCAGTCAGTAAGTTGTAGTAAAGGGTGAGTAGGAGGAAGCACTGGTGAGGAAATGTAGAGGTATGTTATGGACATCAGGTCTTCTAGCATCCTAAGGAGGAAAATATTCAAGGACAAGATCCTCTTGAACTCAAAGCTTCAAGAGACTGAAAAACGCTATAACAACACTGCAATCAAACATCCATTGCAACACAGTCACAACAATTCATGTGAATCCTTCAGTCATGAACATCCAGTATCAGATGCAAAAAGAGTGGAAAAATAAGTTGACTTTCATTAAACAAGAAGTCTCAAATCTCATTACATAATAAAGAACCAGAGATTCATCAAAGTTTTACAATACGAGAGCGTAGCTCAACCATCAACCTTAACAAAATATAAAAACTATCTATTTATACTCAGAACATTCCTTGACTATCAGGAGTGTGATCTGATTACTACAATCAAAGATTTGCGTCGACCACTTTTTCTGTCAGATTGAACGTGCATTCCTCTGTCAGACACAAGCTCAGATCAGCATGGATCTGTAGGGAAATCTAATCGCAGGGGTACCATGGGCTGATGGTTTNCCATGCTTTCCATTTACGGGGTGAAATGAGGTTTCAACTACCTCCCCCATTTCCATTAACTACTTTCATCGAGATCGGGAAAAACCTAACACCCATAATTTTACCAGACGAGCTCACGGCTCCTTCGAGTCAATTATGGCACCTCGAGGCCACACATATCTTTCCTTGTTACCAACTTGGGTGTTTCATCCTTTTGCGCAGCTCCTTTCCATCGCCCCACGCGAGCTCGAGCCATGACCTTACACATCCCCCATATGAAATTTTGGGATTTCACCTGCCGAGAGTCTTCATTCCCCTTGATTTCAAATATCCTAATGTTCGATCCCACGAAATGACCCATCTAGATCGACAATCAGATTTTCTTTGAACTTGAAGGTCACGATCATTTGCTTGAACAACCTCAGTCACTCGCTGCTTGATAGAGGATTTCCCTTTCTTTATGGCCCTGCTTCTATATGACCATGGGCTGTGATCATGGTCCCAACCCTCAGGAGCATCGTGATTTCTCATTTCGCAAACTCACGTTGTGCTCCATGCTCAAACCTATGACTCGTGAAATCGCGATTTCTCTTATCTGTTGCCACATGCCCCTCTAATTTGGACAGCCTAGATCATTTCGCGTTTCGCGAGTCCTCATGTCTCTGCCATTTGACTGCTCCATTTTGCGAGTCAACGAAATGCTAATGCTACACCATGTGTCCTTCTAAAATAGACGACCCATATCATTTCACATTTCGCGAGTCCTCACAATTCTTCCCTTTGACTGCTCCATTATGCAAGTCAGCGAAATGCTAATATTGCACCTCGTATCCTTCTGAAATAGATGACCCAGATCATTTCGTGATTTCAGAACTTTGTCTGACGCTATACTTCATGTAACCCAATGATCCCAATCACTTGATGGTTGTCGATCCGATCTGTCTGATGGATCTCCACCGTTGAAAGTTGATCTTGCTCGCTCGCTTGATTTGAGTCCATATCAGGCCGCTCTAAGTGTTGCGCTTGTGCTTACGGCTGCAGTTTCTATGAACAATTGTCTGGACGACTGACTGAGGGCTCGGGAAAACAAAATGATCATGGACAGAGGCAAAGAGAGAAGTGATCAATCTTAGAGAAAACAATTCGATCAAATGGATGAAGGTAGACAAAAGAAAAACTACAAGCTGAGAGGAAAAACTTACGATCGGGCTTGAAAAAGGAGGAGAGACAAGCACAAATACAGACTTAGGTAGAAACCACAAACCCCTAAGGCTTTGACAAGTTTATGTAATAAAATTTGGCTCCAAAGGGGATGGCATGCTCCCTGCGAGCTGCCAAGAACATGCAGGTCCAATGCCTTTGCTTTGGTTTATGGAGTCTCCTATTAAAAACAAAACAAAATAAACATAAAACAGGAATGGTATTTACAATGGTGGGACGCCGACTGCGGTTTTAAACAAAAATATTTTTCAGGAAGTGCCCATTTACTGGGCCACCAAAAACTTCATCACCCTCCAGATTCTACAACCTGTAATTTTTATTTGGAAATGCGTTAGAAATATTGAAGGGTCTGATCCAAAGGGCTTCACGTTTACCATGCTTGCCCTTGTTCTGTTTGGGTGCATCCCATTTGAGTACTAAATATCCCAGCTAGAAATATTATTTTCTCTCCTTTCTATCAAAGGCTTGCTTGATATTCTGTTGACGTTCATGCGCCTTGTCCAGAAGATGCTCCCTAGCCTGCTTCACTTCCACCAGTTGATGTATTCTCATGATCATGTCATCAAGCTCTTCCTGGTAGTCTTGGAAGAACTTTTCCACCGGAAAGGCGAGCTAAGAAGGAAAAACTGCTTTAGTTCCATATACAATATGGAAAGGGGAGATGCCTAGGGACCTCTTCGTTGTCACCCTGTCAGCTGACATAGTGAACTTGAGCTTTGAATTCCATGATTTCTTATTGTCTTCTAACAGTCTTTTGATGATCTTTATCAAAATTTTGTTAGAGGACTTTGCTAATCCATTGTCTTGTGGATAGTAAGGGGTAGAGTGGATCAATGAAATTATGAACTGCTCACAAAACTTGATTAGTGGTTCAGCCTTGAAGTATGAAGCATTATCAGTGATGATTTTGTTCAGACAACCAAACCTTACTATAATATCCTCCTGAAAACCAATGACACCTTATGAGAAGTACTCCTTGTGGGGATAGCTTCTATCCACTTGGTAAAATAATCTGTGGAAGTCAGGATCCATCTGTGTTTACCACTTGATGCGGGATGAATTTCCCCAATGAATTCTAGGCCCCATTGCTAGAAGGGCCCTGAAGCGACCATAGGCTTCAATGACAGGGACTTTAGCTGTTGTTTCCCAACAAATTTTTGACAATTAATACAAGCTATAATTTTCATACTGAAATCAGTGAACAGAGTAGGCCAAAAATACCCAGCCCTAAGAATTTTATAGGTCGTGGTTCTCCAGAAGTGATGTCCCCCACATAGGTTGTCGTGAAAATCAAACATAATTTTTTTGGCCTCTAATGGGTCTAAACATCTCAGAAGGACTCTCAGAGGGCCTTTCCAATACAAAACCTGCTCAATAAGGCAATATTTAATTTCTTTGAGCTTAAGAGCTATTGCCTTTCTTTTTCCCATACCATTTGGAGGTCGCAACTCCTGCAGAAAAAATATAATGTCTTTGCACCAGGTGCACTCTGCCAATGGAGGGTTGACTTGTGGGGCTGTACGAGACAACTCATCCTGCCGATTTTCTGAGCAGGTGATGCTCAAATTAACCCCCAAAGCTTCGCAATTGGATTCAACCAATAGCTTGGATAAACCTTGGCCTTTAACCAGTTTGGTAGGATTTATTTCCAAATTGAATTCAAGGAGTTGGGAAATCCACTTGCTCCTCCTTCCATATATGTCAGGTTGAATGAGAATGTCCTTCACAAAAGCTGAAGGAACATATGCAATAACCTTTGAGTGAAAAACATGGACTCTAAAGGCTTTGAGATCCTTTACCAAAGCGTAGGCCTGCTTCTCCATGATGTCATATTTTACCTCAGCATCCCTCAATGCCTGGATGAAAAAGGAAATAGGTTTCTCCATCCCCTGAGCGTTCTTCTATAACAAAACAGTCGCTACTACATCAAACAAAGCAAATGAAAAAATGAGGAAATCCTTTAAGTAATCAGGACTGATAAGCACAGGTGCTTCAGTCAAGGATTTTTTTATCTGATCAAAGGAATTTTGAGACTCAGTAGTCCACTTAACTTCATTTCCCTTCCTCAACATGGTTTTTATAAGTTTTACCAATTCAACAAAATTGGAAACAAACCTCCTCAAAAAATTAATCTTTCCTAGGAAAGACTGGACTTCTTTCTTGGTCCTAGGGAGTGACAAGGTTTGGATCGCTTCCACCTTGCTAGGATCAATTCTTACTCCCACATCAGATACTATATGCCCCATTAATTTCCCCTCCTTCATGGCAAATAAAGATTTCTTGGGATTTAAGGAGAGACCAAATTTCCTACATTTCAAGAAAACCCTTTTCAAATGCTCACAGTGCTCTACATCAGAACTAAAGAAAACCGTGACATCATCCAGATAAATGACCACAAATTTGTCCTTTTCTCTGATGAAATCTAAATCCATAGCTCGCTGAAGGGTTGCCCCTGCGTTCATCAACCCAAAGGGCATATTGGCATACATGAATGTACCCCAAAGAGTGGTGAAGGTTCTCTTTTCTCTATCTTCAAGCAAGATAGAGATCTGATTGTAGCCAGAAAGGCCATCAATTATGGACATTCTAGATGCACCAGTCACCCTCTGTAATATGTGGTCCATCTTCATCAAAGGGTAGTTGTCCTTCTTCGAGCTCTTGTTCAGGTTTTTGAAATCGACACAAAGTCTTATTTTTCCACTTTTGTTTCTTACTGGGACCAAATTTTCCACCCACTCATAATACCTCAATGGGACAATAATCTGAGCATCCAAAAGCTTCTTCACCTCTCTCTCCATGATAGGCAGCAACATAGGATTTATCTGTCTTAACTTCTGCCTAAATGATTTGGCTCCTTCCTTCAGTGGGATCTTGTGCTCAATAATGTTGGTGTCATATGTTCTAAGGTCCTCATAAGTCCAGGCAAACACATCAGCAAATTTCTTTAATAGCTCAGCATACTCGAACCTTTTCTCCCTCAACAAGCTGCTTGACAACTTGACAAATTTTGGATTCCCCTCTATACCAATGTTGCACTCAGATATCTTAGTATCATCAATTGGTCTCTCAACCTTTACTACCACATCATTATTGTCAAATATCCTTTCCAAAGGGACTAGTCCCTTCGGAATGTGATTTTTAGGAAACTTCACAATATGATGATTATCAATTTTCTTTAAAAATACATCAGCGTGAGGCTCATTTTCAGAATTAGGATCTCGATCTATATGCAATGCTGAAAATTCCTCAACAGTTTCCAGGAACCTTTTGATCTCAAGATCATCCTCAAACACCTTCCAATATTTCTTGACATTGTCAGGTATAGAGGGCATGTATTTTACTTCTATATCATACCTGAGCTTGGGTGGCAGGGGAACTCTGAAATTGCTCGCTGAAACAGCCAAAGAATCAACCACTGTGTTTTCTTCTCTCGGAATGAATGAAATGTTGAAAGCCAGGAAACAACTGTCAATCAGGTCCCACACTTCATTTCTATAAGTTATGAACCTGGGATGCTTATCTTGATAAATATTTCTAATCTGATTAACAATCAATTCTGCATCCCCAAACACAGATATTTCCTTGATCCCCATGTCTTTTGCAGCCCTTAAGCCCAAAACAAGAGCTTCATACTCTGCCACATTATTTGTAGCTACAAATTCCAGTTTGTAGGAAAGAGATATGGTCTCTTTATAAGGTGAAACAAAGACCACTCCAGCACCAACAACATCCTTAGAAGAGGCTCCATCAAAGAACATTGAATTCCAAACAGAAGTGGTGAGAGGAGAATCTTCATGAAAAGTAACGGACTGCTTTCTGAGTTTAACGGGGGGCTCAGGAGCATCAGTGAGTTGTAACAAACTAAACCCCAAATCAGTGTCAAGTGAAAATATAGGATGATTGGTGGGGTTTTCTTCATCACTAATAATATATGCCAGTTGGGCTTCCCTGTAAAGTCTTCTTTGATCCCCCCCAAACACAAGAATAGTGGCATACGTGAGGTCTATTTTCCAGGTTCCCCCAAGTCTTTTTATCCAAGATCTTGACAAAAGCATGCCAAGCTTGGGGGGGAAATCATCCACTACAATGTCCATAACCACACTTTTCATGGGCAGTTGAAACAAGGTCACAAATAGGTATTTGATAACCCCAAGACATTGCACTTTCCTAGAGTCAAAGGAATACAAGTCATGGTAAGTTTTTGTGATTTCCAATCCCAATTCTTCTATGACAATTTTGGGCATGATATTATGAGATGCCCCTGAATCCATCAAACAATTATGCATCACCTTATCATGTATATTCAGTGATGTATAGAAGGGAGGGGATGAATCATCTATGCCTTCTATCAGAGGACCTAAGGTAATTGTTGGTTTTTCATCTTGCAAATTGATTGAGTCTGTGGGATGATTTTTGGGTTCAACTAGTAGCAGCTTAGAGAGGCTCCTTTTGAAATCTTCATGCTTGACCAGCTCTGAAAGGGGTACAGGGATCCTAATATTCTTAACCTCATGCTCAAAATTAAAAGGGGATGTAGGCTTTAGGATTTCTTTCACTTCTGAGATAGGAGTTATGGCCACTTGAGAGGGGGTTTGAACTTTCTTACCTTTGTTGTCGTCTACTACATCTTCAACAGGATTCTCTTCTCTGGTAGGATGCTCAGGAAAATTAGGCTTTCCTTCTTTCTTCTTAGACCTGAGGTTATATATATTGGTGTTGTCATTGGCCTTGTCCCCTTTTCTCAGCTCATTCAGTTGACTGTCCATGAGAGATTCCTCATAGGCAAACTGAGTTAAGTGAGGAAAAGAGGAGGTGTCCCCAAGACAATGGATTTTGGGATCAAGGTCTTCATCCCCTTCTTCTTCATCAGCAAGAAGATTATTTTGGAGGGGGGTCTGGATTTTCTGATCATCTATATCTCTGCTCCTCTAGTCTCTTTGGATAATTTGAGGAGTATTGTTAGGTCTCCTATAGTTACCTTTGTTATCAGCATTTTAGGGATTTTTGTAGTTCTGCTTTCCTTATAATTCGATCTTTTCCATTCTAGCAGAAAGTGATTTTAGTATCTTGGTCATTTCATCTGTTTGAGGGGGGGCAACAGAGGAACTAGAAGTTGGGGTTTCAGGCCTACCTTTTCCCCTGTCTCTATTATCTTTACCCCTAAGTTTTTCAGCTGCCAATATATTGGATTCTACTTCAAGGGTTGCATATTGCATATAAGCCAAAGAGGTAGCTCTTCTTTCTCTCAACAGTAGGAAAAAGTCAGGGCTGAAAGCATTAGCATAAGTCATTTTTGCAGAGATTTATGTAGGCTTAACTTCGGCTAGAATGTTTCTATACATTTTATTAAATCTCTTCGAGAAGTCTGAAACAGATTCCCCCTCCTCTCTCTTAAGTGTCCCAAATTCTGTAATATAATAAAGGAGATATTTTGTATTCCCCCAGTGTCTTAAGAATGCATCATCTAGAGTGGGAATCTCGTCAATAGATCCAGGAGGCAAGTCCTTAAACCATTCCCTGGAATCACCATCGAGGCTTTGTACAAAAACTCTCATCCACACATCTTCAATCTCAATGCCATGAATCTCTATGAATCTATAAAAGGATGAAAGATGCTCGTCTGCAATCACGTCTCCCTCCCCTGTGAATTGGGGCATGTACTTAAGGTAGTCTATGGTTGGGAGTGCATTCATAGGTTGAGGTAAGACTAGAGGGGCGTATCTAGCAGCCAATATCTCATCCATTCTGTTTCTAGGAGTATTAACACCTTCTATTTTGACGTGATCTTGAGGAGAAACAGGAGGAGATGGATTCAGGATAGGCGATACAGGAACTGAATTTCTGGGAGAAGAAGAACACAACTAATTTTTTAGGACCAAGGCTGCAGAGATGGGAGGAACAGAGGTTTCTCCTACAACAACTCTAACAATGAAATGCATAGTAAAACCTAGAGTGGGAAAATATCCTAAGGTCCTGGGTCTAAGCCAGGGTACAACCTTGGGAGAGACAGGAATATCAAGACTTTGCCCTTCCGAACCAAGGCCAGGAGAGAAGAAAACAACAAGAAAACTCCCAAAGTTTAAAGCTCTAGAAACTCCAACAGAATATATAATAGGAGTATGAGAAGCAGCTAATGGAGTTTCAGAGGGAGGGTGATGAAAATTACCAGAATTACCTGGTTCAACAACTAAAGAGACTTCTTGAGGGGCCTTCTCTCTTCTGATAATTTTCTATGGATCAGCTTCAAGCGTAACTAGAGGTAGTTGGGGATGAGACCGCGTGTGTCTGCCTTTCGGAGCTAGCTGAAACTGTGGAGTCGGTCCAGTGGAATCGTCAGGTGCAAGTTGCAATCTTTAGTGGTTCTGATATCTGATGCACCTTCAAAATCAGAAGTTCATTGTCATTCTATCCCAGGGAAAATCTTCAATTCGTCCCTGGAAACAGCGCCAGAAATGTTAGCATTGGAAGTCACCTCTGGATTGCGGCAGAGGTAAGCCCATTACCCATCAGTTTGTATGTCATGATGAATAAATTAAAGGGGGTTGAATGGGTACAAACTCAAGAACATATCGCTTTAACTCAGAAATCCGGACCAGGCAATGCATGAGCAAGTGAGGTCTTGATTTAACTTCAATCAATAAGTTGTAGTAAAGGGTGAGTAGGAGGAAGAAGTGGTGAGGAAATGTAGAGGTCTATTATAGACATTAGTTCTTCCAACAGCCTAAGGAGGAAAATCTTCAAGGACAAGATCCTCTTGAAATCAATGCTTCAGGAAACTGAAAAATGCTATAACAACACTATAATCAAGCCTCCATTGCCACACAGTCACAACAATTCATGTGAATCCTTCAATCATGAGCATTCAGTATCAGATGCAAAAAGAGTGGAAAAAAAAGTTGAATTTCATTAAACAATAAGTCTCAAATCTCATTACATAACAAAGAACCGGAGCTTCATCAAAGCTTTACAATATGGGAGTGTAGCTCAACCATCAACCTTAACAAAATATCAAAACTATTTATTTATACTCAGAACAGGCCTTGACTATCATGAGTGTGATCTGATTACTACAATCAAATCTTTGCGTTGGCGACTTCTTATGTCAGACTGAACATGTGTTCCTTTGTCAGACACAAGCTCAAATCAGCATGGGTCTACAGGGAAATTTGCTCGCAGGGGTACCATAGGCTGATGGTTCAGTCCCCACGGTTGAGATTTCCATTTACAGGGTGAAATGAGGTTTCAACTACCTCCCCCCATTTCCATTAACTACTTTCGTCGGGATCGGGAAAAACCTGACACCCATAATTGTCTCAGACGAGCTCACATCTCCTTCGAGTCAATTCTAGCGCCTCGAGGCCATGCATCTCTTTCTCTGTGACCAACGTGGGCACTTCATCCTTTTTCATGGCTCCTTTCCATCGCCCCACGCAACCTTGGGCCATGATCTTACGCATCCCCCATATGCAATTTTGGGATTTCACCTGTCGGGAGTCTTCACTCCCCTTGATTTCAAATATCTCGATGTTCGATCCTGCGAAATGACCCATCTAGATCGACAGGCGAATTTTCTTTGAACTTGATAGCCACGATCATTTTCTTGAACAACCTCAGTCACCTGTTTCTTGATAGGTGCTTTCCCTTTCTTTATGGCCCTGCTTCCATATGACCGCGGGTTATGATCGTGGGACCAACTCTCAGGCAAGTCACGATTTCTCGTTTTGCGAACTCACGTTGTGCTCCATGCTTAAACCTATGACTCGCAATTTCGCTTATTTGTTTCCACGTGCCCCTTTGGTTTGGACGGCCCAATTTGTTTCACGATTTGCGAGTCCTCGTGACTCTGCCCTTTGACTGCTCCACTCTACAATTCAACGAAATGATAATCTCGTGCCACGTGTCCTTCTGAAATAGACGGCCCAGATCATTTCGCGAATTCGCATTTCACGAGTCCTCATGATTCTGCCCTTTGACTGCTTCATTCTGTGAGTCAGCGAAATGATAATCTTGTGCCATGTGTCCTTCTGAAATAGACGACCTAGATCATTTCATGATTTTAGAACTCTGTCTGTTGTTATACTTCGTGTAACTCTATGATCCCAATCGCTCGATGGTCGTTGATCCAATCTACCTGATGGATCTCCTCCATTGAAATATGATCTTGCTCGCTCGCTTGATTTGAGTCCATATCAGGCCGCTCTAAGTGTTTCTCTTATACTTACAGTTGTGGTTTCTGTGAAAAATTACCTGGACGACTAACTGAGGGCTCAGGAAAAAAAAATGATCATTGATAGAGGCAAAGAGAGAAGTGATAGATCTTGGAGAAAACAGGTCGATCAAACAGATGAAGGCAGACAGAAGAAAACCTACAAGCTGAGAGGAAAAACTTACGATCGGGTCTGCAAAAGGAAGAGAGACATGCAAAAATACAAACTTAGGTAGAAACCACAAACCCCTAAGGCTTTGACAAGTTTATGTGATAACAAAACACATAAAATAAAAATTACATATTCATCCCCCGAATGGGGTGTTAGTGCGACCCACAAATCCCATGGAGAAGACAACATCTGCCACCTCTCCGCAGACCATGTGACTGGCATATGCCGCCTCCACTCAACCTTCATTACTCTTTGATGAACTATGCAATTCTTCATTGCTCCGCGATCCTCTCACTAACTGCTCCAGTATGCCCCTCCCTAGCTTCTCAACCTAGAGATGGAGTAAGTACGCCAACCAGCCCTTCATTGTCCATGTGCATTCACTCCCTAGTCTCCTTATGGCAATGATCCACTCCATTGTGTGAAAAACTCGCTCTTTACTGTCTGTAGCTCCTGCACTGGGTTAGTGTTTCTGGTTCCCTTATTTGTTTCCTTGCTTTCAACTCCACCATACCTACACACACCTGGTTATTCCTTGGCTCCGAGGAAATCCAAAGAGAGGCCCTCTCTGGTACTAAAACAAAGAGGCTATGTATATCCAATGCCCTCCCGTCCTTGTCCCACCCCTAGCTCCTCACCCACATCTTCCACTCACTCCTCCCCAACTCAACCTCGTCTTCCACCTCTGTCATCAGCATGGGCCTACAGGGTGGAGTGCTTTGATCTTCAGGGAAACTCATTTGTCTTTTCTTCTGGCCCCCTCCAGGATGTCGCATCGTCTTCTCAGCCAACCCTGGCACAACAAAAATCCCCCCTACCCTCTTCTTTATCACCTTATGTCCCCCTCGCTCCCTTGCCGCCACCCTTACCCCTAGCCTTGCCACCACCCTCCTTTATCGTGCCTTATGTGGAGGAGCTCAATGCTCAATTGGAAGAGATCCTTGAACAACTGGAAGAGACACCATTCCAACCTCATCTCTGCTCAGACTGTGCTTTGTGTTCGTGTGCTTCGTGTTCAAGGTTCCAAGAGTCGATCTCGATTCTCTAGGATTTAGATTTTTCAGTTCGCAAAGACATCGATGACCTCTTCTTTCGCTTGGAGCACCTCGACCAATGCACGGAGAAAATTGAATCTCAACTTGTGTCCATGCTCCGGCCCCTGCACTCACTAGACTTGGGCACCACTACACCAACCTCTTCGAGAGCATTACTTGCTCCAACTCAACAGGTGGCTATTGAATGCGACGTGGCTATCAAACGATACATGGGCAAGCGAGCCAAGGGAGATGTTGACAACATCGAGAGTCAGGCACCATGACAATCGACGGGAACATAGGTGTCTAATTGCATGTCTTTTTTTCAAAATGATAAACGTTTATTGCAAGTCGAAGTCCAGCACTCAATTTTTGTGTCCAACAGGCAGTAGTCTCTTCGTATTTTTTTGTTGATAGACTACATGCATGGGTTGGTCGAATCGATTGACAATGATGTATAATTTTCAATGGCACACAAGAACAAGAGTCTGGCTGAATTAGTTTCCCTTCGGGGGAATTCAGTATATTCATATATGTGATATCACAGAGAATATTGTGTTTTTTCTCCATGAAAAGTAATACATAAATTCTTACTTAAAAAAGAAAAAAAAATTACATATTCATCACATCTGTTTTTTATCTTATTCAAATACATAAAAAAAAATTACAAATTTATGATAAATTTTGCATTATATTATAAAATTGAAAATACAACATATATTATATACAATTTAAATACACAAACACACTATAACACAACACGTTGCAATACAACATAAATATAAATTTAAAATTCACTTTCCATAAATATTCACATTTCAATTGTTATTTATTAAATATTAAAATTTATTTTTACAAGTTCATCTTTTTAAAGCATTAAATTTTAGGATGTAAAGTTGAAAATAAGATTGATTCTATATAAATAAATAATTCAAATTTGTAAATAAGATTGATTCTATATAAATAATGCAAAGTTGAAAAAAAAAATGATTGTATGTAAATAAAGTCAAAGTTGAAAATAAAATTGACTCTTTAATTAAGCATTTTTTAAAATAGTTTATAACATTGTAAAATAAAATAGATAAATTAAAATTTTCACATTAATTTTTATTTATCTTTGTCATTGCTTAAATTATTTTTTTATTTTCTTATTACAATACATCATAATTACACAAACACACCATACCACAACACAATGTAATATAACATAAATATATAGATTTATTTTTTTTCGGGAGATATTCACATTTTAAATTTTGTTTATTAAAAATCAAATTTTAAAAAATATTTTTAAAAAAATAATAATTCTATAATTAAGAAAATTTGTTTTCTTAAAGAAAATAGTTTATGAAGTTGTAAAATAAAATAGATAAAATTTAAAGAAAATAGATTATTTAGTTGTAAAATAAAATATAGATAAAATGAAAATAGTTCCTTCAATTTTTCTTAATTTTTTTATCATTACTTAAATTATTTTGATTATTTTCACATTGTAATACATCATAATTACACAAACACACTATAACACAACACATTGCAATACAATATAAATATATAAATTTAAAATTATTTTTCATAAATATTCATTGTGTTTTTTATAAGAAATTCATAATCTATAGTTTATTTTTTCATAATCTATTTTTAGAAGTTCATCTTTTTTAAGCATTACATTTTAGTATGGAAAGTTGAAAATAAAATTTGACTCTATACAAATAATGTAAAGGTGGAAATAAAATGGATGTTATAATTAAACAAATTTATTATAGTTTAGAACATTGTAAAATAAAAAAGATAAATTTAAAATTTCACATCATTTTTTCTTTATTTGTTGTCATTACTTAAATTAATTGTTTATTTTCACATTACAATATATCATAATTACATACAATAATACAACACATTACAATGCAATATAAATATATAAATTTAAAATCCTTGGGGGATGGAAAGCTTATTATGGGCTTGAAAACAATTGTAAATCACCTGAACTTTGGATTTGGGATAAGAAGAAACTCCTCTTTGAGACTCTTGTTACACCTGTTATTCTTTATGGATGTGAAGTCTGGGGCTGTAGTATCTCTCGTGAATCCTGGAGAAAGATAGAGCAAATCCAAAATAATTTTATA
>SNQJ01S0044892.1:24800-68261 GCA_010110895.2 Picea sitchensis
ATTTTAGATTCTTAGTGAAAAACACACTCCATCTACCTGTTTCTCATTATAAAAAGATTAAATTTTTAATAACAATTTTTTTTTAAATAATAAATTAACTAAAATAGTTTTTCGCATCTAATATAATCCATAATAAATAATCATTATATACTAAATATAAATCAATCCATTGTAATTTACACCATGCATCCCACATGAAATGAGTAATAAATTGGCGAAGATATATTAAATCACCGCCTTAGTTCTTGTTTCCATAGCGAGTAAAGACTGGTGCACTTGACGAGACATTTGGGGTTCCTTGCGCGTTTGAAAAAACACATACCAAACCTCCGCTGACTTCAGAATCCAAACCTTTGGGGTTCCTTGCGCGTTTGAAAGGGTATTCCGGCACCAGCTGGATGACATGACGGGGCCTGAGGTCCGCAAGATCTATATGGAGGGCGGGATTTTTTAGGGTTTTCGTAGGATTTGTTTCTTATGTTGTCTAACTTTTTTTGAAAGGACATATGTCCCTCCACGGAAGGTCGGAGAAGATATGGACGAAAGTCTCGATTTCGGACAACAAATCCAGGCTCAAGGCTCCAGCATAAAGGATGGACAGGCCTCGGGTGGAGAGGCAGAAAAGGATTTCGATGGATCAGAAGCAGAAAAGGGCTTCGATGGACAGGCCTCGGGTGGAGAGGCAGCCTCCTTACTGGATCAGAAGCAGAAAAGGGTTTCGGTGGATTCCGGGGATCGGTTCAAGGATGTGATCTGGCACAAAAATGATCGGAATACGCTCTAAATATTTCTTTGCGTTATGATCAAACCTTTTCCTTTCGTCTAACTTCCACCTCCAATTCTCGGGAGGTTGGCGAGTCCAGACTTCAGTGGCCTTTCTCCTAATGGACATTCAGAAGGGAGGTTATGTGTGAGGGCATTGGATTCTAAAGTCAGCGGAGGCATCCTTTAATAAAGAATACCAAACCTTTGGGGTTCCTTGCGCGTTTGAAAAAACATTCTACGCTTATTACGATGTCTACTGTTCCCACACCCCACGCTCATTGAGAGTTCCTCAATTGAATCTACCAAAGGTTTGCCCACAGAGCAAGGAGTTAGACAAACTGGTCTTACAATACAATGGAAAACACTTCGAAGGTTTCGAAGGATTGAGAGATATCCATTTTTTTATTTATTTTTAGCAATATATATAAATTTGAGAAGTCTACGAAGAAGAAACATTGGTTTGGTTTTTAGCATCCACAAGGAGAATCAGTTTTAGAATAGAATAGGTAAAGAATATCTGTCAATTAGACAGAAATCTAAGTTTTTAGTCAACGCAAGAAGTATCAGTTTCTCTCATGTGAAAAATAAAATAGAATATAAGTTTATTGGTAGAAAAGAAATATAAATTAGTTGAATCTAAGAAATATAAATTAGTTGAAACTTGGTAAATTTAATAGATTAGGCTTTGAACTGTTTTAATCTCAATTCACTGGAACAAACACTATTCAGAAATAAAATCCAATTAAACTTTAATCAATATTAAAAAGAAAAAGACACGAAAACTTAAAAAATCCTACCCAAAAATAAAACCCTATTGAAGATGAACAGTGTCAAAAGAAATAAAAACCCCAAAATGACCACAAGCATCAAAGATTGTTTCCAACCATTTCCATTGAATATTGAACTTTCACAAACAATATCAAAAAATAAAAATAAAGCTCTAAAAATCCCAAGGTCAATGAGACTAAGTGCCAAAAATAAAACCATAGAAAAACTCAAAACATTGAATGACCACAAACAGCCAAGAGTATTAATTCCCTGATCTGAAAGATAGAATATAAATTTCTGCTGTAGACAATAGATAGAAATTAGTTGAATCTAATTGAGTGGGTTAGTTCAATAGATTTAGGTTTCGGACTGTTTTATCCCAATACCCATTTATTACACTGGGAACAAATACTACCACAAAAGATCCCATTGAAATTTGACACACAGTGACAAAAAAATAAAACCTGAAAACCCCAACATATTTTTAATATTTAATAGATCTAAGCTTTAAACAATTTGATACCTACTTAAAACTAAAACCTATTGAAAATAAACATGTGAAAAAATAAAACCCTAAAAAAACTAGAAATATTGAACTTTGAAAAACAGTATAAAAAATAAAAATCTATAAATCTCAAGAACAATGACTGACCAAAATCCTGGACATTAAAAAAAATTCCAAACCCTGTATAAAATTGGACTACAAATACGAATTGGAATAGAAGGAAAAACAAAAAAAATTCCAAACCCTTACATGGAATTGGACTACGAATGATAACAAAAATTATAACATAAATGCATTTAAACCCTAGTTTTCGTTTAATACACCCATAGGTTTTTATCCTATTAATACTTAATAAATGTGATCTAAAGGATGCCAAAATTTAAAAAATCACCTGTAATTTGCAAAAACCCGTAGTCTCTACATTTTCTACACTTATAGCTTTGGTAGCTCTGCCTCTGCACTCCTACACAAAACACAAAATATTATTAAAACAAAATAATGATACACAAAACAGAACATATTATTAGAACAAAATAATGAAATATTTCAATAACTACATAGCTAGCTATGAAATAATGGATTACACTGCCATTCAAAAATTTTAATAAAAAATATAACAGTACAGACCTAATAACTACATAACTAGCTATGAAATAGTGGATTACACTGACATTCAAAAGTTTTAATAAAAAATATAGCATTACAGACCTTATCATCTGTATCCCTTCCTCCCATTTTATTTTATGTTCTCAATATCACCATGTCTATACACCGCAACAAACCTCTCGAACCCAGAGCCAATCCAATCTTTCAAATCCAACCAACCAACCAGCCAGAGCCAAAACAACTAAAATGAAAAAAAAAAAAATCATAGAGAAAAAGCATGGCCATGCTCCAAGTAATAGATGAAAAAAAAACACAAACCCATAAATATTCAACAAACAAATCCCAAGTAAGTAATAAATAATAAAAAAAACAAAAACAAAAAACACAAACCTTAGTCTCAAAACAAACCCATAAATATTCAACAAACCCCAGTCTCAAAACAAATCCCAACGTCAAGATCTGTTCTGCTCTACTTTCCAAATTCTCCTCCTAATCAAGAAAACACAGTTTATCCAATCTTCTACTCCCAGCCGGCCTCACAAATGCCTCATATCCCTCCCATGTCTGATGCCAATTTCTCCAATCTTCTACTCCCAGCCAGCCTCACAAATGCCGCCACTACTGTATGATGTCGTAGAATGAACTAGAGTCCATAAGATGAACGCACTGGATTCTCCAATCTTCTTCTTCCTGCCAAGCTCTCAAATGCCTCTGCTCTTTCCAGACTCTCCAATCTCCTTCTCCCAAATGCCTCTGCTCTTTCCAGACTCAGTACAAGGCAACAAAGGCCGATTCTCCCTTCCAAACCCTCAAATGTGTTTGGTCTTTCCATTTTCCGTCTAAATTCAATGATGATACCGGATTTCATCGAACGTTTAAGTGTTTTGAATTTCCAAATCCGCTCAAGCTCACGGTACCCAATGTCGCCGTTGAGATTATTAAATTTTGAAATCATTGTACAGACTGGCATCGTACCGTTATCCGCGTTGAAGCAGTGGTTGTCGGAAAGATTGTAGAATCCGGTAGAATAACGTTGCAAAAACGATATTCTGACATCCTGTTGGTTAAAAACGAGATGTCTTCTTATGCTTTATGCTTTACCGGCGAACAATTCGACAGCAGCTCTTTCGATTTCGTCAAATTAGAAAGAAATGGAGATATTTTAAACTAGGTTTTGATCCTGACGAAAATTTGAATAAATGGAGATATTTTTACTATGCTACCCTAAATTTCGTTGTAACCATTTTTTTTTTTTTTAAATTTCGCCTCCAATTTTTTAAGTGAAAATATTTTGGGAAAGATTATAGACGAAGGTTGCAAAAGAGATATTTCTGGCAAATGGTTAAAAACGGGATATCTTCTTATAAAATTGAAACTATATGCCTTACCAGTGAAAAATTCGACAGCAGTTCTTTCCATTTCCTCAAATTTGGAAGAAATTGAAATATTTTTAACTAAGTTTTGACGAAAATTTGAATAAATGGGGATATTTTTACCATTGTAGCCTAAATTTGAAACAATGGAGATATTTGTAACCATTCTTTTGTAAATTTCGCCTTAATTAAAGCCATTTCACCTTATTTCCAATTTTTTTAAGTGAAAATATTTTGGCGAGGGTTTTACATATATATAATTTTATATATCATTAAAAACATTTTTTTTTAATATTTTTTAAATGTAATTTTTAAAGATATATATTTGTAGATATAGAGATGTGGATGGATGTTTTGCAAAAAATGAATTAGAAAACATTTATTCAATGTGATTTTCAAAGATATATATTTAAAGATGGATGTTTTGCAAAAATTGAATTAGAAAACAATCATTCAATTTTGATGAATGAATGTGATATAATAATGTTTTATGACTAATGAGTATTTAAAGGTAAATGACTTACAAATATGTAATGTTTAGAACATGATTTGCTTATGGTTTAATAGATTATGTTTGAGATGAATGTAATGTGCATTGTAAATTTAGGGAGTCATTGTAATTTTGGGGTTCACATATGTATTGTTTGCAAAGATAAATATATATCATTTTTTTTGTTAGCTAAATATCCCTGACTTGCTGGATTGGCCTGTGGCTGAGATGTCATGACCTGACTCGGGGACGACATCTGCAATGAGGTGTCCCACCATCGTGACTATAATTTTATATATCATTAAAAACAATTTTTTAGTTAATATTTGTAACAACCCCATCGTTACGACAACAAAAGCGACATGCAATAGGTAAAAAAAAAAATTATTGTTTCGTTAGGTAATTAAAACATCATAATAAATAACAACTTCATCGACACAGCTCTCACATAATTTAACATAGCAATAATAATGCATTAACCATCAATTGCGACACAAGGCAGACACATCAACAATGATCATCAAGGCGCAATAGCATTCTAATAAACCAACACATGTAACATAGCATTCCATGGCGCAAGAAGTTTAGCGTCTACATCAATCATCTGTCAATAAATTTAAAGGCGCAAATAAAGTTGTTAATCCATCATATGACAACATAAGAGAAGGTGCAAGGTAAACAACTATATTTTGTTGCATAAGGAAATCTGATCATAACCATAAACTCATACATCGCCTAGAGTTGAGGCGCAAGAGTATCATCATTTAATTCACTATGCAAAGATCTAAGGCCTAACAACCATTCACCACATAGCAGTTCATTACGCGCAATTAGACTAAAATATTTAACTAACATTCATGACATAAACACCATTTGCGCAAAAGTCGGAGATCTAACCCATCATGCATGACATAAATCCGTAAGTGCAATAACTCTGAGATCCACACCAAAATCTAATTGCGCAAAGAGCCCAACATCTAAAACCATCATTAATACACATCATTCATTGTGCAAGAAGTCCGAAAACTAAAACCATCATTATTACATAATTCCAAATGCGCAAGAAATCTAAGATCTATAACTATGATTATGACATGCAATCCGTTGCGCAAGAAGCCCTAATCTAACATCATACATTACATTAAAATCAGTGTGCGCAAGGTTTCGATTCCGTTAATGCATTATTTCCACATCAATGATTCAAGGCACAAGAGCATACAATTAAGGAATCAATCATACTATACTAATACTTCATCATAGTGCAAAATAATGATCTACTCTACTAAGTCATTCTTTCAAGCGATGTTGACACAATCCTAAGAAATGTAACATCTCTAATCCATTAGCCATCAATTTAAGCATATCAAGAATAAGAGTTGTATAGCAGTGAATTCAAGAGTTATTACTATAAGTATATTCACTATATAATTTATGAAGCAATTAACTCCCAGTAAAGCCATGAATGACTAAACAATTCTACAATTTGTGCAAAAGGCCAATTCATCATTCAAGGACTACTAAGGATTGACACCCAAAATCTACCTAAGGATGCATTAAGAGATAGATTATTTTCATTAATAAATTATTTAATAAAACTAGAGGTAAAATCATTTATGACTAATTCTTGTGTTGATTTTTATTGCAACGCATCTACCTATTATGTAGTGCATATTAATTTATAACCTTGAAGGAAGGTCGTATCCATTCAACCTACATTGAGTATTCTTCCACAAAATAACTTTTATTTAATTGGGAGGGAAGTAAGACCTTATCCTTAAGTTGAGATGATTAGGGTCAAAAATTACTAGTACACAATACATGGTAGTCAAGGCCATGTCCTCTATGTCGTGTTTCATAGTCATAATAGGTTCATTCTTTACCATCCTACAGGAACCCTTATGCTCACACTCTATAAGGGGAGTGAAGCCTCACTAAAACCTCCTTAGAAATTCCTAGTGCCCATTCTGGGCGATTCTATATTTTTGGTTAAAGAAAGAAATGACACAATGGCATGTGTCGTATCCATAATGAAAATAATAAAAAAGAAATGAACTCTTATAATATTTTACTATCTTCCTTGCACGCGTTCATAGCATTCTAAGATCTTACGTGCCATACTTCAACGCTATTTGCCTCATTTCAAGTTATTGGAAAGGCATTTACTGTCGTTGAGCTGGGAATACTATCTACAAGGTGTCAAGCATTTATAAAAATAAAGCTACAAGTTCCTGCGACACCCCTCAACTCAACGCCTTGCAAACAGTGGAACTTGAGAATAATAAGTTGAAGACTTTTTAACTCACCTAATCCAGCGAAAGGAAATTCTAATGAAAATTATTGTCTTTAGCAAGGGAGCAATATTCTGAAGGTCATGAACAGAGACAAAATGCAAAACGCAAGCAGTCCTTCTCTGTATTTTAATGGATTGGAACGAAACAACATCAATAAAGGCTTCCCATGACATTAAAGGACTAAGTGAAAATGAGACCAGCCATTTGCATCAATTAAATTTAGTAAAAATCTTACAGATCCCAACCATTTGCATCAATTACATTTAGTAAAACATCGACAGAGGCCAACCATTCACATCAATTATATTTAGTAAAACCTAACATAGACCAACCATTCGCATCAATTACATTTATGAAAATCCAATCCCATCATCAATTATATTTATAAAGGGTCTGACAGAGAACCATCAATTCGCAGAGGCAAGGTGCTAAGTGCATGGGTATTACATGTTGGGCGAGTTAGGGGGAAAAATCGTAAAGGGCAAAGGAAGTGTGGATTGGTTGAGTGTAGAAATAAAACAAACACGAAGAGAGAGAGAGAGAGAGAGAGAGAGAGAGAGAGAGAGAGTGTGTTGGGCGAATCGTTCCCAACCGTAGAGGCACAAGACATAAACATTGAGCATAATAAAACGTTGAGCAGAGAGCAATTCCTTGGGGCAAGAATGATGGGTGAAACAAAGAAACGTTGAGTAAAAAGGGGCAAAAATAAAAAGGGGATTCGTTGGGCCAGTTAAGACTGAAAATACTGAGCAAAAACCAAACGCAGAGTTACAAGACAACGTGGATCAAGGGAAGGGAATTGCAAAGTGGCGTCCCAGCAACCGTGTGAGAAATTAAAGAAGTTCGAAAATCTATGAAGGTTTCGATGCAACAGAAACCCAGAGAAACAACTTCCCCAATCGTGAAGGTGTACGGTAGCAAGGCAACGAAAATTTCACCCCCGGGCGAAGAGCCAAGGCACACCATTTTATTGAAAATAATAACCACCATTAATCTCTAACACAAGGATTTGCCCAGCAAGGGAAGCAATCTTTTTTAATCCAGAACCCCTGGTTAAATTCTTGCACAGGAGGATTCACCCCTTTTTAAATTCCAGGGATAGATGCACAGTAACCTGGAGTAAAATATGAACACAAGGAAATTGCCCTTTGAGAGAATGAACGATTGTTGCAGTAACCTAAAAGTGGTTACATCCCCCGGATGATCACATGCGACCACTTTGTTGGCGACTTAAGTTTTTAGATCTATTCAACAATGGAAACAGTGACATGCTCACCAAGGGTATCGACCCCGAGGTCATACATGGTTATTTATCAACATCTAGCAAGATAGGAATCCAAGAATTTGGATAGCAATTACAGTTCCAAGCAAAATAAAAAGAGGGCAGCACTTTTATATTAAAGTTCCAGAGTAGGTAGGCGCGTCAGTTTACAACCCCACTGCATTCCATGTATAAACAATAAAAATATTTGCAACAACTAATGGAAATCCATGGATTTGTTGGTAGACAGCGGCTATAATATTTTATTAATTCAAGTTAAGATTGGATGGTATTCGTTCTCGCTAACTGTGTAGACCTCATCAGTACCTCCCAGCCAATGCTAGGGGTACTCTTCTTCCAACTGAGCCCCCCGAGCCGCAAAGGGGCCATGCATACAAACCAGAGAAAAGCTAGCTCATATATCGCCTCGCAAGGTCGAGCTACCACTCTCTATTTGAGCTAGGCATCCCAATTCCAACAAGAAAAATCAGTCAAGAAAAATCTGGCAGCATAGCCTTACGCATACCAATCATGATCCATATCCCTTCTCTGCCATTTCTTTTATAGAGTTGTTCTTAGTGACACTTTCATTTTCACATTAAATTCGTTTTATTAAAAATTAATTATGAAAAATTCTCCCTCGTACACTTGTCACCTGATCCCTTAGTTGCACCAGAATTTCATTTAATTAATTAAATTAATTTGTCAATTTCCCTCACCCACCTAAAAGCGTTCCTAAAAATTCTCCTCGATGTCCCTTTATTCCCTCACATTCCCTTAATGACTGACGCCTTTCTTAAATCTTAGTTGAGTTCTAATTTGGAAAGTTCTCTAGAACAGATTCTCTTCTATGTTCCACATTCCTTTTGCATTTAATTTTCCCCTTTTTGTCTAATTTCTAAATTAGCAAGTTTGCACATAACCAACAATTAATTTTTTGATAAATTCTTTCTCCTTTAAATTTTAAATTGTTTTTTCTTCATCTCCCCCTTTATTAATTGATTAATTAGTTTTAGTCCTTATACCTCAATTATACCTATGCTCTAATTTCAACTAGGCTTAGCAAAATTGTTTTTAAGAGAAATTTTATAATTATTAAACTTTACTCATACAACATTTATTTTAAGGTTGACCAAGTCAAAATGAGATATTGTTTTCTAGGTTACTAGGTTCATTGACTCACCAATGTTAAAAACCGCAACGTGCCCTTCAAGACGCACTACGTGCTCCAAGGGTGCCACTCGCCTTTTGACTGATTTTGGTAGACGTCCAACCCTTGGATTCAATACTCCGTCAGACTACCTTGTGGGATACTAAGGGCCTCTAAGAAATAAGGACCCTGCCTTATTGCGTGCCCCTTAGAATCTTCATGAGCGATGGTCTCAGTCTGCCCTCACGACGTAGTGGATCTCTCGAACTAGGTAATCGTTAACCTATAGTTCGAGCCACAGTGGGAGTGCTAGTAGGTTGTGGCAGGGATACTACCACACCTCTCCCTCAATATCTTTGGTTGTCATGCATGACCCCTCTACTCCAAATGTGATTCTGATTAGGAAGCTATGAAATAGTCGATTACACTGTCATTCGAAAGTTTTATGTTCTCATTCAATAGTCGATTACATACCTTCTCATATGTATTATGTTAGCGATTATTTTTGTCTTAGGCGCAAAAACACCCAGGTTTGCAGGTTGCACAGGAAGTGCCCAAGTGCAGCACGGGAGAATCCCTGTTTTTCCAGTAGCAAGTCAAGCGAGCGGGCAAAATATCGTTGGCAGCATCCAAGATCTATTTACAAAACAGATCGACAGTCATCGGGTTTTCGGAGCTACTGAGTTGCCCGAGGTTTAGCGCAAGGGACAACTCTCATATTTCAAAGCAGACTTGGGTCGTCTGATCCAATTGGGACAGGTGGCAGCCTGTCGGCGTATCGGGGATCGGTGTTTCGGGGAACAAGAAGCTCTCCATTCATTGCACTTGAAAGTGCCGATCAGCGAAGAGCCGAAAGCACTTTTGACGCCGAGCCCACGGTCTTAGCCCCAGGTTATATCAAGCGAGCCTGTAAAGAGGGACAACTCCTTTTATAATAGCGAATACCATCCGGGCCTTCCATCTGAAGGACACGCGGCACGCATCCGTGCCATATCAGCATTCGAGAGTTCGAGCAGTAAGCGCTCCCCGCCATTTCACATTTCGAAACCCCGAACCCAGAAACGTCGAAAGCGCCCAAGATCGGGCCTATGGTTTTGGCGCCTGGTCACAAAGAAGCAAGTCCGAAGGAGGGGCGCTAATGTTTATCGTTTGACGAGATGTGGGCCAGAAGTGTCGAGTTGAGTCTCAGAAGGTGGACACTCTATTCTTCAGAGGCTGGTCCGACGTAATCTAGAGCCCGGTACCCACTGGAAATGAATGAAGAAGAGAGAGGGTGGGTGAAACCTCGCCTCTCTCATTTATTGCAGAGTATGTAGGTCCTGACTGAAAGTCTACTTGAGATGGTCCCCTGTACCGGTTCGTTTCATGGAAGCCACACCGAGTCTCCAACTCGCCAGGAAAGCCTGCACACGCTAATTCAGCATTTAAGGGCTCAACTACCCCCTGGCGCGAGCCATGAAGAATTAAGGTGGCATGTGACAAGAGAGTGCAGGCCAGATTTGATTGAGGAGATGCCATGCATTGAAAGTCCTGAGACGCCTCTGCTGGGCGAAAGGGGGGAAGAGTATTTGTAGGCATTTGCCATTTTTTAATCTATCGATGGTAGGGCAGAGCTCCTGATTGTAAAGTTTTAGCACATATTCTAGCTTTCTGGTTATGCATCTGTATATGAGATTTCTTGCTTTATGACAGATAGTCTTTCTTACTTCATCTAATTTTCGTCTCATACTAAGAGAGTTCATGAATGAATGATTTGTGCGGATCATTGCAATTATGTCATGATAAAGGATTTATTTATGCATTATTGTATTCTCTGGTTTTCTGTGTTTAAGTGCAAGAAGATATTGCGTTTGGATGTCCTCTTCTACAGTCTGTTAGAAACCTGATGTTTACTACAGACCCTCGCATCTCTCTGATATAATTCTTCCCCCTACTCACCCTTACTACACCTCACTGTCTGAAGTTTATACAAGACCTCACCTGCCCATGCATGCTTAGCCTAGTTTCAGAGTTCAAACGATACCGTCTGAGTTTACTTCCATTTGATCACCCTCTTTACACACAAATCGTGACACAAACTGATGGGCGTTGGGCTCTGCTCCTGCTGCAATCCAGGAGTGACTTCCGTCGCCAACATTTCTGGCGTCGTTCCCGAGGACGAAGTTGAAAATTTTCCCCGAGATTGAACGACACTGAGCCTCTGATTCTAAAGGTGCATCAGGTATCAGAACCTTTGAGGATTGCTACTATGCACCTGGCAACTCCATTGTGACGAATCCACTGTGGAGAACCTGCCTTGTCAATTGTGGCTTTCAGAGGTAGACACATGCGGTCCCATCCACAGTTGCCTCTAGCTACACCAGAAACTGATCCGGAGGTGGTTCTCAAAAAAGGAAAGGCCTCTGAAGGAGAATTTGTTGCCACCGAATCAGGTAATCCGCTATCTCCTTTTGTAGAAACTCCATTTTTTCCGCCTCAGTTTTCTAGCAGACCGCCTTCTGAAGTTTCCCGTTTCCTGAATTTCGGGAGTGTTCCTGTTGAGGTTTCCCCCCTAGTCTGGGATTAGAGGGAGAAATACTTGTCACTCCCGTCTCCCCTGAAGTTGTACCTTGGCGTAGACCCAGGGCCACAGAAGATTTCCCCACTCTTGGCTTTACCGCTCCTCCTCTTGTTACTGTCGTCGCTTCTGCAAGAAGGGAAACATCGACCGACTTAAGCTCGCTAGCCTTCTCCCTAGATCCCCTATTGTTTCCCACTCCCATTAGGACCTCATCCCCAATATCCCCTTTCCGATCCCCTTCTCCTCCAAGTTCTCCTCCACCCAATATTCCCATGGCAGGAGCAAATCCCCCCATGACCAGAATTGAGATTATAATAGCTGCTAGGTATGCTCCTCTCGTCTTACCACAGCTTCTTAATGCCCTCCCACCATATGGATACCTTAATCAGCTACCCAAGTTTACAGGCGAGGGGGATATAACTACAAAAGAACACCTAGCATCCTTTTACACTTTCGCGGTTGATAATGTTATCATGCACGCAAACGTATGGATGAGAATTTTTGTCCATAGTCTCCAAGGAGAGGCTAGAAAATGGTTTAAGGCCCTGCCTCTTGGATCTATTGATGGGATCGAAGCTTTGGATAATGCCTTTTTGAGACAGTGGGGAGATAAAAAGGACTTCATGTATTACATGACGGAGTTTGGGTCTTTAAAGAGAAAAGAAGGAGAGTTTGTCTCTGACTTCTCTAAGAGATTTAATAAAATGTATAATAAAATCCCCGCCGAGATAAATCCCTCAGAAGCCTCGGCTAAGATCACTTACTCTAGCGCTTTTGATCTTGATTTTTGTCTACTGCTAAGGGAGAGAAGAGCTACTACTCTGGCCCACATGCAAGATGCAGCCGTGGAGGTAGAATCCAACATATTGGTCGTTGACCGACTCAGAAACACCGCTGATAAGAACATGCCCAGGAAAAGGCCTGAAGCCTCCTCATCCAGTCCCTCTCCCCTGCCCCTTCAGACAGATGAGACAGCTAGAGAGATAAAATCACTTTCTGCCAGAATGGAAAGGTGGGAATTGGAAGGGAAGCCCATGTACAGAAATCCCCAGAACACTGATAATAAAGGTTTCAGACGACCTACTAACCATATGCCTCAGTTTTTCCCGAGGGAACAAAGAGGAAAGGACAAAGAAGATCAAAGGGTTCAAACTCCCCTCCAAAACAACCTAGTCGATCATGAGGAAAGAGAGGAGATAAACGAGTTTTACCCCGAAATTCACTGTGTTGAAGAAGCTCCTCATTTTCCCCATTTGACACGGTCTGCATATGAAGAATCCCTGATGAGCATGCAAATCCATGAGTTGGGTAAGGGAGAAAGGGCCGGCCACACCTCTAACAGATACAACCTCAGGTCAAGAAAGAAAGAAGGAGACTTTGACAGCCAAGACCATCCCCTCATAGAAGAAAGTCCTACTAAATCTGCAGCAGCCGCTACTAAAGAAAAGAGAGCTCAGAGTGCTTCACCAACAACCAAAGAACCTGTCTCAGAGGTAAGGGAAGCTCCTAAGCCTATTTCCTCCTTTAATTTTGAGCATGAAATTCAAAAGATCAGGATCCCCGTCCCCCTCTCAGAGCTAGTTAAAAATGAAGACTTCAAAAGATCCCTCTCCAAGTTGCTACAATACGAGTCCCCCCAGCCTCCCTCTGACTCAGTAAATATCCAAGATGAAAAGCCAACAGTTTTCCTAGGGCCCATGGTAGAAGATAGAGATGATTCATCCCCTCCCTTCTACACATCCCTGAATGTACATGATAAAGTACTGCATAATTGTCTCATGGATTCAGGGGCTTCCCATAACCTTATGTCCAAAATAGTGATGGAAGAATTGGGACTGGAGGTGACAAAAGCGTATCATGATTTGTACTCTTTCGATTCAAGGAGAGTGCAGTGTCTAGGAGTCATCAAAGACCTGGTGGTTTCCCTGTTTCAGCTGCCCATGAAAAGTGTGGTCATGGATATNTGGGACTGGAGGTGACAAAAGCGTATCATGATTTGTACTCTTTCGATTCAAGGAGAGTGCAGTGTCTAGGAGTCATCAAAGACCTGGTGGTTTCCCTGTTTCAGCTGCCCATGAAAAGTGTGGTCATGGATATTGTGGTAGCCAACGTTCCCCCCAAATTTGGTATGTTGTTGTCCAGATCTTGGATTAAAAAGATTGGAGGGACACTACAGATGGATCTCACATATGCCACCATTCCAGTCTTCGGAGGGGAACAAAGGAGGTTATATAGAGAAGCTCAGCTGGCCTACATTGTTAGTGATGAAGCGAACCCACCAATCACCCCATTTTTGCACTTGACACCAATTTGGGGTCTAGTTTATTACAACTCACTGATGCTCCTGAAGACTCTTTCCAAGTCAGAAAACAACCCAGCATTGATCACCCGATTTCCCCTCAAAACCCCTCTGTGTGGAAGATGTTTTTTTACGGAGCTTCTTCTGGCAAAGGCGCTGGCGTTGGGGTGGTTTTTATATCACCTTGTCAAGAGACCATATCCCTGTCATACAAGCTGGAATTCGAAACCACCAACAATGTGGCAGAGTATGAGGCTCTTGTTCTGGGTATGAGGGCCGCAAAGGAAATGGGAATTAAAGAGATAGCAATATTTGGAGATGCTGAGTTGATTATTCAGCAAGTCAGGAACGCTTATCGTGCTAATAATCCCCGGCTCAGAAATTATAGGAATGAAGTATGGGACCTAATTGACAATTTCTTCTTGGCTTTTAACATTTCTTTCATTCTGAGGGGGGGAAATGCTTTAGCCGATTCTTTAGTTGTCTCAGCTAGTTTTCTCCAAGTTCCTCTGCCGCCTATGGTAAAAAACGATGTTGAAATAAAATATAGGCCCTCGGTACCGGACAATGTCAAGCATTGGAAGGTATTCGAGGATGATCTGGAAATCGAAAGGTTTCTCCAATCTGTTGATGAATTTTCTGCGGTGCACATTGATCAGGATCCCGATCCAGAAGGCGACCCTCACCTTGAGGCGTTTTTAAATAAAACTACCAATCACCGGATTATCCAGCTGCCTAACAATCACATTCCGAGGGGACTAGTCCCTCTAGAAAGACTATTCAATGGAAATGATGTGGCAGTAAAGGGTAAGGTCTCAAATGAAGATGCTGATACAACCGAGTGCAACATTGGCACACAGGAGGAGCCTAAGTTTGTTAAATTGTCAAGCAGCCTGACCAATGAACATAAGGCCGAGTATATTGAGTTGCTAAGAGAGTTTGTCGATGTGTTTGCATGGACATATGAAGACCTGAAAACTTATGACACATCTGTTATTGAACACAAGATCCCGTTGAAGGAAGAAGCTAAGCCATTCAGGCAGAAGTTGAGGCAGATAAATCCCATGTTGCTGCCTATCATGGAGAAAGAAGTAAAGAAGTTGTTAGAGGCCCAGATCATCGTCCCCTTGAGATATTCTGAATGGGTGGCCAATTTGGTTCTGGTAAGAAAGAAAAGCGGAGAAATCAGGCTTTGTGTCGATTTCAGGAATCTGAACAAAAGCTCAAAGAAAGACAATTACCCCCTACCTAAGATGGAACACATACTGCAGAGGGTAATTGGTGCATCCAGGATATCTATGATTGATGGGTTTTCTGGCTATAATCAGATATCATTCATGCCTGAGGACAGGGAGAAGACAGCCTTCACCACTCCTTGGGGCACATTCATGTATGCCAAAATGCCATTTGGGCTAATGAATGTAGGAGCAACATTTCAGTGAGCCATGGATATAGCCTTCATCAGAGAAACAGACCAGTTTGTAGTGATCTACCTAGATGACATCACGGTCTTCTCCAGGTCTGATAAGGAGCATCGTTGCCACTTAAGGAGAGTTTTCTCGAAGTGCCGGAGATTTGGTCTTTCCCTAAATCCCAAGAAGTCCCTGTTTGCTATGAAGGAGGGGAAGTTATTAGGCCATATAGTATCAACAGAGGGAGTGAAGATTGATCCTAGTAGGGTAGAAGCAATTTAGACCCTGTCACTTCCCAGATCTAAGAAAGAGGTTCAGTCCTTTTTGGGAAAAATTAATTTTCTAAGGAGGTTTGTCTCAAATTTTGCCGAGCTAGCGAAGCACATCATGACCATGCTCAGGAAGGGAAACGAAGTGAAATGGACCGCTGAGCCCAGGGCATCTTTTGACCAAATAAAAAGGGCACTAACAGAGGCACCTGTGTTGATTGGTCTGGATTATTCCAAGTCGTTCCTAGTTTTTTCTTTTGCTTCTTTCGATACGGTAGCAGCAGTGTTACTGCAGAAAAATGAGAAAGGGCGGGAGCAGCCCATTGCCTTCTTCAGCAAGGCATTGAGAGATGCAGAGATCAGGTATGAAATCATGGAGAAACAGGCCTATGCCTTAGTGAAATCTCTCAAAGAATTCAGAGTTTACGTCTTGCATTCCAAGGTAACTGCATACGTTCCTCCAGCTTCTGTGAAGGACATCCTTGTACAGACCGACGTAGATGGGAGCAGAGGCAGATGGATCGCTAAAATCCTAGAATTTGACTTAGAAATAAAGCCCATCAAGTTGGTTAAGGGGAAAGGTTTAGCCAAGCTACTGGATGAATCCAATTGCGAAGCATTGGGAGTTAGTTTCTTCAGCACTCGCTCAGGAACTCAGCAAGCTGAGCTTCCCAGCCAACACTCTCAAGATGGCTTATCGTTGGCAGAATGCGCTTGGTATCGTGACATTCTGTACTTTCTGCAGGAGTTGAAACCCCCCGACAGAATGGGTAAAAGCAAAGCGAGAGCTTTAAAGCTCAAGGCGGTCAGATATTGCCTCATTGACCAAATCTTGTACTGGAAAGACCCTCTAGGGGTATTTCTGAGATCCCTGGACCCGCAGGAGGCCCAGAAGATTACGATTGATTTTCACAGCAGCCTTTGCGAAGGTCATCATTTCTGGAAGACCACAGCTCACAAGATACTCCGAGCTGGGTATTACTGGCCCACTTTATTCCCCGATGTCTGCAGGGAAATCAGAGAGTGCATCAAATGCCAAAAGTTCTCAGGAAAACAACAGCTCAAATCACTGCCATTGAAGCATATAGTATCTTCAACACCTTTTCAGCAGTGGGGGTTGGATTTCATCGGAGAAATTCATCCTCCCTCAGGTGGTCAACATAGATGGATCCTGACTGCAACAGATTATTTCACCAAGTGGATAGAAGTTGTCCCCACCAGAAGCACATCACACAAAGTAATTATCATCTTCCTGGAGGATATCATAGCCATATTTGGCTACCCCAGCAGGATTGTCACCGATAATGCTACTTCTTTCAAGTCTGAGCCTCTAATTAAGTTCTGTGAGTAGTTCCAGATCTCACTAATTCACTCCACCCCCTACTATCCCCAGGGCAATGGTTTAGCAGAGTCCTCCAACAAAAGCCTAATAAGGATCATCAAAAGACTGTTGGAAGACAACAAAAGGGCCTAGGATTCAAAGTTGAAATTTTCTCTGTGGGCTGATCAAGTGAAAACGAAGAAATCTCTGGGCACTTCACTTTTTCAGCTAGTCTACGGAGCAGAGGCAGTTTTTCCTACTCAGCTCTCCGTACCTGTGGCGAAATTCTTTCAGGACTATGAGGGAGAACCAGATCATATGACCAGGAGGATTCATCAGATAATAGAAGTACAGTAGATCAAGGAGCAAGTGAGGGACGCAACTTATAGTCATCAGCAAAAGATCAAATAGGCTTTTGACAGGAAGGTCAGGAAGAAAGAGTTCGAGATTGGCGATTTGGTACTTAAGTGGGACGCCCCCAGGCAGGATAAAGGAAAACACAACAAGTTTGACGCCCTCTGGATCGGCCCCTTCAAAATCTCTGAGGTTTTCGCCAACAACACGTATGGGTTGCAAGACCTGGAGGGTGAAGAGGTTTTCAATAGCCCAGTGAATGGGCATTTTCTGAAGAAATGTTTCATTTGAGCCTTAGACGGCTCCTGTGTTTGTAAATATTGTCCTTTACTTCTTTGTTTATTTCCTTTTTTCATGTTTTCAGCTTAATAAGTGACTCCATAGCCCAATAGCAAGGCACTAAAGCTGCAGAAGGAGTTCTTAGAGCATCGCAGGGACGACTCTATCCCCCATGGAGCCTAATGTTAATGATTATCTTTGACTTAGGTGCAAAAACACCCAGGTCTGCAGGTTGCACAGGAAGTGCCCAAGCGCAGCACGGGAGAATCCCTGTTTTTCCAGTAGCAAGTCAAGCGAGCAGGCAAAATATCATTGGCAACATCCAAGATCTATTTACAAAACAGATCGATTGTCATCAAGTTTTCGGAGCTACCGAGTTGCCCGAGGTTTAGCGCAAGGGACAACTCTCATATTTCAAAGCAGACTTGGGTCGTCTGATCCAATTGGGACAGGTGGCAGCCTATCGACGTATCGGGGATCAGTGTTTCGGGGAACAGGAAGCTCTCCGTTCATTGCACTTGAAAGTGCCGATCAGCGAAGAGCCGAAAGCACTTTTGGCGCCGAGCCCACGGTCTTACCCCCAGGTTATATCAAGCGAGCCTGTAAAGAGGGACAACCCCTTTTATAATAACGAATACCATCTGGGTCATCCATCTGAAGGACGCGCGACACGCATCCGAGCCATATCAGCATTCGGGAGTTCGAGCGGTAAGCGCTCCCCGCCATTTCACATTTTGAAACCCCGAACCCCGAAACGCCGAAAGCGCCCAAGATTGGGCCTATGATTTTGGCGCCTGGTCACAAAGAAGTAGGCCTGGAGGAGGGGTGATAATGTTTATCGTTTGACGAGACATGGGATGGAAGTGCCGAGTTGAGTCTTAGAAGGTGGACACTGTGTTCTTCAGAGGCTGGTCTGACGTAATCTAGAGCCCGGTACCTGCTGGAAATGAATGAAGAAGAGAGAGGGTGGGTGAAACCTCGCCTCTCTCATTTATTGTAGAGTATGTAGGTCTTGGCTAAAAGTCTACCCGAGATGGTCCCCTGTACCGATTCGTTTCATGGAAGCCACGCCAAGTCTCACACTCGCCAGGAAAGCCTACACACGCTAATTCAGCATTTAAGGGCTCAGCTACCCCCTGGCGCGAGCCATGAAGAATTAAGGTGGCATGTGACAGGAGAGTGCAGGCCAGATTTGATTGAGGAGACGCCATGCATTGAAAGTCCTGAGACGCCTCTGCTGGGCGAAAGGGGGGAAGAGTATTTGTAGGCATTTTTGCCATTTTTGAATCTATCGATGGTAGAGAAGAGCTCCCGATTGTAAAGTTTTAGCATAGATTCTAGCTTTCTGGTTATGCATCTGTATATGAGATTTCTTGCTTTATGACAGACAACCTTTCTTACTTCATCTAATTTTCATCTCATACTAAGAGAGTTCGTGAACGAATGATTCGTGCATATCATTGCAATTATGTCATGATAAAGGATTTATTTATGCATTATTGTATTCTTTGGTTTTCTGTGTTTGAGTGCAAGAAGATCTTGCGTTTGGATGTCCTCTTCTACAGTCTGTTAGAAACCTGATGTTTACTACAGACCCTCGCATCTCTCTGATATAAGTCTTCCCCCTACTCACCCTTACTACACCTCACTGTCTGAAGTTTATACAAGACCTCACCTGCCCATGCATGCTTGGCCTAGTTTCAGAGTTCAAACGATACCGTCCGAGTTTACTTCCATTTGATCACCCTCTTTACACACAAATCATGACACAAACTGATGGGCATCAGGCTCTGCTCCTGCTGCAATCCAGGAGCGACTTCCGTCGCCAACATATTCCTTTTCTCATCTTATCTTATGTTCTTCATAATATCACCACAACCAACCTCTCAAACCCAGATCCAATCCAATCTCTCGAACGCACCGAAACTTTTATTGAATGAGGTGAGGAAAGTTTTCCTCTACCTTCTCCTTGTAGTACCATTTTTCCTTGCCTAGAAGTTGTCCTTTAAACCAAATCTACCAAAGCTCATTCTGCCCTTGTCTAGTAGTTCTAGACTTCTTCTGCAAAAATGTATCTTCCACCAACTCTATATGAGCTTCTAGTGGTAAGTCCTCTACGGTAGGTAGAACTTGCTCTTTAGTTTATTGATCCAACATAAAAGGCTTGTAGATTTTTAGATTATCCACATTCACTACTAAGTAAATGTGCATATTGTTGGAGCTACTTCACACACACCTAGGATTTCTTTTTCCTAAGGTTTTTCCTTGTTTATTAGTCATAATTACTCATTATATAGTCTCCTATATTTTAGGGGAGAATATTCCACCTGGAGAATATTCTCTTTCAATTGACACTTCAGTTTGACTAGTTGAGTTGAGTTTAGATGCTGCATTGGTTTTTCCACCATGCAACATTGGGATCATCACCATGCTAATGCGCACTTGCCTTGGGATCATTACCAGACTGGCGCATTACCCTTGATTCATTGATCGAATCCTCACTACTCTTTGTTCTATTAGTTAACTGAAAACTAGTTGACTAGTTAACTCAGCTAGGTGGCAGTTCACTCCCGTAACTACCTAAGAGACTAGATGTTACACATTATTTTGGTCACTCTGATGATGACTCTACATGCATGTGTTAAGGCTCTCAAAACAATATTTTACATGAGGAAAATGATTAAGTTCTTCCCCTACAGGGCATATTTTTAGAATGGCGTCGTAGGGTTACAGTGGTACATAGTGCGGAAATCCTTGATTTCCGTAGGTTGCTCTATGCCTAGCTCGTGGGATTTCCACATGCTGCTATATAGGTAGGGTGTGACGACGTTTAAAGATAAGGAAAGGAAGAAGTTTCACGAAGTTTCTAGAAGGATGATCTTGTAGAATGTGAGTTAGCGTCCGTATGGTTGTGGTCTTACTGGCTTCTCTGATTTGGTGGGAACATCCTCATCCTTGTAACCACTCCACCTTCTCCTATATAGTGATGGGTTTCTCATGGAAAAGGTTAAGCAATATTGAGCAAAGAATTGTTGAAATAATAGGTTGAAGACTGTGTGAAGGATCCTATTACAACTAATGCTCGTGGCCTCTAGTTGTCCATCAAGCTTTTGTGGACCATCTTCATACAAATTAAGAGCAAGTGTATGTGTGTGTTGGAACAAAGGACCACCGAAAGGGAACTTACGACATCAAGGCAATTTGGTTGTATCTTCCACTTTTACTTAATATGATACGGTGACATGTTTCTTTCCCATAAAATCATTAGTGTTTTATTACATGACTCCTTGATCACATGTTTAGGTTTCCATTGAATCTACAATTGTTTATTTCACTCTGGTTGGTTTGTGTCATTGCAGATCTGATCTCACAAGAGCACCAGAGTGAAGCAAGGACAAAAGAGATATAAGGAAGCAATATCTAAAGGTATGTCATCTATTCCTTCTTTGGTAGTAAATTCAATGGCAACAACTTAGGGAAAATGTCATGTCCTGTCTTGTTTTGTTTTAGATCCGGGTGGATCTAGGGAGATTAGTTTATGTTCACATTCACCGATTTATCCAATAACAAAATTGGCTACTCCACTGGGGATATGACTTGATTGTGGGTTTTTGTTGGCCATTTTCTTTTAATCTATTATTTTTACTTGAAATCAGTCTCTGAGTCCGTGGGAGATCCATTCAAACTCTTTGGATTTGAAAGTTCACTTAGATCCTTTACCCTCTTCTCAAAATTTCCTGATTTGTAGACACTTCCGCATTATACCCCATACATAGCCCGCGGAAACCTTCAATTTCCGCGCCCTAGCTGTTTTCTTAAGTGCGGACTTTCCGCACCCTATCTGTTTTTGGCCTGTAGAAACTCTTGATTTCCACACTGTAATGTAATATTAGGTTGCGGTGGCACCTGTGAAGTTTTTTGAGTTGGGTTTTAGCCTCTGTTGATGTCCAGTTTTCCTTTAATCAACTGGGAGGGACTTTTATGCCATCCCTTGACTGTTTTATGGAAGTTTAACTTGTTGTTGATTGGTTTTGGAGATCGAATACCTCTCTTTTAGTCTTTTTCCAGTTTTTGTCTTTGATTTTTTATCGACAAGGATATAATCTTTGAGCGTGTATCTGAGTGCTTGTTCGATTAAAATTCTTTGATTGGATTCAGCGTTTTGGATTGATTACATGTTCTGGATTGCTTGATGATTGGGAAGTCATTTTTCATTTACATTTGAAGGGACACTTTCTTGTCATTTTTTACTTTTATCTCCATTGAAAGTTTGATTTGGGTGCTTGTTGAGTGTATAATTTTTCTTTCATTACTTGTACTATCTTCGTCATGCCCCTGATCTAGTTTTAGGAAGGAAGATTTTAAAGTCACTTACTCTTTCAAGTAATCATATATGAGGAAAGTTTATTGCATCCAAAAGAAGATAACATTGAGAAACTGCATTGTTTTTTGGTTGTTTACATTGGTGTCCATTTAAGAAAAAGAAAGTATATTCTGTAGCTTACATCATTCAAGAAACACCTTCTCCTTGTTGTAGATAGAGTTCATTGAACGAAAATTTGCATCATTCATTTCTATTTTCATATTATTGGGTCAAGTTCCTACACAACATTAGTTTCATTCCCGTCTCCCTCTTGAGTAACAACAACTTTTAAAAAACATTGCGAAATCTAAAAATCAATTAGTAACTTTTATTTTCTAGGGCTCTTTTACACCAACATTAGCTAGGCTAGAGATTTGGAATAGGCTGTGAGACACACTCTCCAAAGCACAAAACATACAATAGCATCTTGTGATAGGGAGTGTTTAATTCCATTTGCAACATTTTTTCCTGGGAAGCCCTTCTCACACAAGGGTCAAACCTGAGGTTGCATTGAGATTGGTAGAGTTACTCACCCTTATTTTTTTATCTCAATGTAGAGATTGCGCATATTATGGGGGTCGCTTGAAGGTATGCCCACAATGATGAGTGGAAGCCTTTCAAGTTGATTTCGGGCTAGATACCCTTTCTTTGCACATGGATCAAACTGTCGATTGTTTCCCCAGGTATCACTGTTGTTCTTGGTAGCCTTAGTTTCCTATCTTCCTAGGGTCTTACACGGAGTGACTGTGGAGGGGAAAGTCTTCACGGTACCTGGAATTGACATTGGCCAGACTCACTCGGGCTCCTTGGAGGGTATACCCACGATTATGTGTGGGAGCTTGCACCAAGGTGTAAGTCCATTAAGCAGGTCGTCAACGTAACTTTTCCACCCGCTTTGTCCTGGCCCCTTCTTGTCTTGACTTTGCGACGTGGGATTTCATCACCAACTAGTGACTTCGAAATAAGAAGGTTTTGTTTGCTTGGTCTGATTCCTAGATTTTATTAGCAAGTGTTGTTTGTTTTCATAATTGGCCATAGATTTTTTCCATAAATGTTTTGGCTCATCCAACATTGACCATCCACGCCATTCACGTCGGATGCAAGGACTACCTCTGGAAGATCCTGAAGTTTCTGAACCCTTGCTTCCTAACCCACTGGAGGACTCTCCTCAACAGAGTGAGGTCCAGGACAATATACCATCTCAAGCAGAAAGAACTGACTCTCTAGACAATTATCGAATTGTTTATGATTCTCTAGATGCTTTCCGAATACCTCCTGGATACAAGAGACATATTCTCAGACTGAATTCCTCCAGAGAACTTGTTGTTGACACATCTGGAATACCAGCCGGACCTCTTACCGGCCCAGAAAGTGACGATCCTTTTTGGACCACTCACATATTTCAAACCCCGGCTACAGTGTGAGACCTTTACGGCTCGGGTGCAGGTGCTGATATACCTGTCATTTCTAAACTACCTGATATGTCTGTTACTTATACGATACCTCTAGATCACTTTAATAGCACAACTTGTTATCTTTTTGTGGGTTCAAAAACACAGTCCGTTGGTCCTAGCTTGACCATCCCTCTTCAGATGGCCCATTCTACAATGGTCCCAAACGCTACAACTATTCCCATTGGGAATATGGTGGTTGCCCAAGCTCCCATCGGTACACCACTTTCATTTAGACCTGTCCCATCTCTTCCTAATGCATACCATGCTTTAAATACTTCTATCCCCATTCCTACCCAAGTTCTGTCTGGAGTTTCTAGAATTTTTACCCCTCCTGGATACAATGCTACTATTGGTTTCATTCCGACACCTTCCCAGGTCCCCTCCAGAGGGTCTTATCCACCTTTTATGGGAGGATTTGGCCCAAGTGGCTCCAATCCTATTGGAGTCTCTACTCCATCATTCACTTTCGGTTTTTAGATTCCTGTTGGAGGACAATATAACACTAGGGGAAAACTCAATTTGGAGGTCACAGCCAAATTGGGACCCCACCCCCACTCGGAGGACAACCCCCGCTTGGAGGTTCTACCTCACCTTATGGACAGAACATTCAAGGATTTTTATCCTAGTATTGGAACCTTCTCATCCAGGGAAATCCACAATCATCTGGGGGGCAACAACCTCAAGTTAGCTCTTTCATACCCCCTAGTTCGGGCCAATCATATCTCAGTTCTTCCAATCCCATTTGGGGTTCGAACGTTCAATCTAGTGTCCCTTTCCAGGGGAACATCCCTAATCAATACAACCCTATAGGCTACATGCCTCCACATTCACGTCTGAATCTGTGAGGACTTTCACCTCACATGCAGACTTCTTATGGTCCTATTGGTATTCCGACGGGACTTCCTCCCCAAAGTCACCAGTATCCTCATGTGAATAGACAGTTACCCTTTTTAGCCACTTTGGATCTTCCTAACTTGTTTAGAATCTTGAATGACCCCATCCTGCATTGTCCCCATTGGCGTGTTATACCGACCAAGCTACCATCCGACATTCCAAAATTTGATGGTAAACCAAGAGAAGATCCAAACAACCATGTCATGACTTTTCACCTTTGGTGTTCGTCCAACTCTTTGATGGACGATTCCATTCGGTTACGATTCTTCCAATGAACTCTTACGGGTTCGGCTGCAAAGTGGTATATAGAATTACCATGAGCCTTCTTCACCGAGTTTAATATCCTAGCCATGGATTTCCTCACACATTACCAGTTGCCAATCCGTTATGAAACGAGAACCGATATTTTAAGTTCTTTCAAGCAAAATAAGGCCACTCACATCTCCAATCACATTCATGAGTGGAGACGAAGATGACGTTTTATCAAACTCGATCTTCCCGATCAACTATTGGAAGAATGGTTCACGAAATCCTTCGTGAATAAAATCTCTCGTGACATTGCCATGGGTGGAGTTGTCACAAAAGAACAGGTGATCAATCGCACTCAGTACCTCGATCTTGTTTATTCAAAAACATGTACTCTTTATGATTTGCTCCCTGATGCACCTCGTCCTTCTACCACCACTACCTCAACTACCCCTGCTGCTTCTCATGCGGTTGATGGTGTGATTGGAACCTTCCATGCTCAACCTCAATCTGCAAAAGCCTCTCCCACCAATCCCAAGTCTACTGCTTCTAATGTTCAAAATGCTCTGTCTCCTAATCCTTCCACCGACAAAATCTCTAAGGTGAAATCCGTTCAATCTACCCCTGCCGGAAAAAATAAATCTAAAAAAGCGAAGGGTAAGAATAAGGAGGATAAAAATAAGCTGCAATCTGAGAAAGCCAAAACACAACCTCTTGATGATAAGGATAAGCACAAACCCCGATACCCTTGCCTTATCTGTGGTGATGATCACTACATGAAAGATTGTCTAAGACGGGTCGAGGTTACTAAGTTCCTTCAAGGGACCGTGAAGCCTCCCACACCTGTCATTTTGTCCCAACCTTTCCCTTCCCAACAACAGACCCAATTGGTCATTTACGAACAACCCTCTCCCTCCACTACTTCTTATGTACTTATGTGCATAGGTGATTCAAAAAATAATGACGTTACACTTACCACTCAAGCCAAAGATTACTCTTCCTCAAAGGAGAAAGTTGATGATATACCACCTCAGTTGGTTCAACAGTCTCCCTCAACTTCACCCTTAACGGTCCTCTTCATCTCGAACGACCGAGTCTTGATACAGTTATTCGCCCCCCCCCAAAAGGGTGTTGTTCGAAAGTCTGCCTTCAATCCTCATGCACGTGCTACTTAGAACTACGGTATTGTAGAAGATCTGGCGCAAGCACCTTCCACGATGTCATCTCTCGAATTCCTTCAAAGTTGTCCCACTCAATGGAAGGCATTGTTAAAAGCTATTGGTGGAATTGACCCTACGGATACGAATTTGATAATTTTTTACCTAGAAGATCACATTCCAAGGCTACCCCCTCAACTCACATTTCAGATACAAGTTGTTGTCGCAGACAAGAAAATTTGTAGAACCGTTATTGACGAGGGTGCCTCAACGTGCGTAATGTCTATTTCTTGTTGGAAATCCATTGACTGTCCTCCCTTAACTGAATCACACAACACGCTCAAAGCCTTCAATGGCTTCGTCTTTAAACCCTACGGTTTACTCCCCTCATTGCCTATTACGTTAGAAGGGAAATCGGTCAATGTTGAAGTTGAGTTCTATGATGCACCTCTTGATTACAACCTCTTACTTGGCCATAGCTAGATTGATTCCATGCATGCAGTTGTATCTACTCTTTTATGTGTAGTATGTTTTCCACACCAGGTAAACATTATTACGGTAGACCAACTGGCCTTTTTTAACTCTGATGCTCATACTAGCAACGTACCCTTCATTTCAAAGACACCCCCTGGGTATGAGAATGTCGGTGTGGGTCTACTAAAAGATTCGACTTTGATGGGTATGTTCCCGATCCCACCACTCGATGTTCCACCTCTTTTGGTTGCCTCGATCAACACGATTTCCACCTCCGTTCACGAAACCCCCATGTCTTCTGACCCATGGATAGTACCCGCACCTGGTGATTATCTTCGCTATGGCGACCAAATGCCTTTAAGTCCGGTTGAATCCTCTTATCAATCCATTCAATCGGTGAACCCTTCTACTCCCTCTCTTGGTGATTCATCTCCTGATCCATTCCACGTTATTTTTTCTATGGACTAGATGATGATGTCGGTTATGTCCATGGAAGACACCCCATGGGATGATGGGCATCATCGTTTGATCCTCTTCCTGGAGCATCACACCTTAGAGAGTTACCAATGGATCTTGATTACGTCGATCGTTGTTGTCCTCTCTTATGTTCCCGAGTCTACACACGATGTGTTATATGAAGGGAACTTTAGTAACATTTCACCCACCATCCCCCTCGACATATCCATTAAACCTGGTATTATCGAAAATGTTCACATCGGAGCTTCATGTTCCACCGATGAGGTTGTCACATATAAGTCCCCTTTTCAGGAGTTTCGTGACATCTTCGCATGGAGCTATGAAGATATGTTGGGTATTGACCCCGATATTGTTGTACACGAAATTGAGACGTACCCGGGCACTAAACCCATCTGGTAGAGACTTTGCCCGGTCCACCCTCGTAAAGAAGCTATGATCAAGCTTCAGGTTGAAAAACTTCTTAAAGCTGGATTTATTTATCCAGTGGCTTTAACTGATTGGGTATCCAATCTAGTTCCGGTTAACAAGAAACAAGGTATGATCTGTGTCTACGTTGATTATAGGGATATCAACAAAGCTTGTCCTAAGGGCAACTTTCCCACCCCCTTCGTTGATGAGATTGTCGATGATTGCACTGGGAGTGAAATCTTCTCTTTGATGGACGATTTCTCCAGATATAATCAAATTGACATCTTGCCCGTAGATCAACACAAAACCTCTTTTATTTGTCCTTGGGGCACCTTTTCCTACCAGAAACTCCCCTTTGGTTTAAAGAACGTCGGTGCCACTTTTCAACGTGCCATGTCTTATGATTTTCATGATATCAAGCACAATGTACAACCATATCTAGATGACCTACCGACACATTCCATGCATCGTAGTGACCATCCGACACACCTCTGAGCCATTTTCTTCGTTGTCGATTCTATCGTATATGCTTAAACCCACACAAATGTGTCTTCTGTGTAGAGTCTGACCGACTTCTAGGATTTATTGTTTCACGTCAGGGGATCAAGGTAGATCCTTTGAAGGTCAAGGTGATCCTCAATCTCTCTCCTCCTTCCTCACTCGGCCAGCTTCAAAGTTTGCAAAGGAAGGAAAACTTTTTACTTCGTTTCATCCCAAACTACACTAAGTTAACACTCAGATTTACTCGACTGTTAAAGAAAGGTTCTGAGTTCATATGGGATACCACTTCCAACAAATCTTTCGAAGATTTGAAACTGACTTTAACCCGTACCCCACTACTTTTCCCACCTGATTATAGTCAAGATTATTTCCTTTATCTTGTTGCTTCAGACTCTACCATTGCCATGGTTCTAGTCCAAGAAGATGATTTACACGACGAACATGTCATTTATTATTTGAGTCAGAGCCTCACGACTACCGAAGTCAAATACTTACATGTTGAAAAACTGGCCTTGGCAGCTGTCCAAGTTGTCCAACATTTCCGTCACTATATCCTATTACGCAGGACCAATGTAATTTCCGATTGAAACCCTTTGAAACACATTCTTACACGCCAATTGCTAGGGGGAAAATACTCCAAATGGATAGTAATTCTTCGGAGTTTGACTTAGATTTCAAATGCGCTAAGTTTAAGAAATCCTTGGTGTTTTCCAAACTGATATGTGACCTTCCCTGCCCTGAGACAAAAAACGTAGCAAAGGATTATTTACCTAACGAATCCCTCTTTCTGATCAGTTCCGATGACCTTTGGTATGGAGATATCATTATTTATCTCCAGACTCAGACTTTCCGGCCTGATTTGTCTAGTACTGACCGTTGTCGTATACATTACCAAGCCCATTAGTATATTATCCTCGACGACACTCTCTATCGTCGTGGGGTTGAATCCATTTTTCGACGATGTCTCACCTATGATGAGGTTGAGAAATATTTGAATGATTTCCATTATGGAGCATGTGGTGGTCACATGTCTGGGTATGCTGTTGCCCAAAAGATCTTACAAGCAGGGTATTTTTGGCCTTCTTTATTCAAAGAATGTATTATTGCTGTCCAAAAATGCCATGTTTGTCAAACGTACAATAACAAGATAAGATCTCATCCCGCTCCTTTACACCCTGTAGTTTCCATTGGACCTTTCGTGAAATGGGGCATTGATTTCATGACATGTCACCCTCACTCAACCGGGGGCATGGATACATCATCGTAGCCGTGGATTATTTCACAAAATGGGTCGAGGCGATGCCTACATTCAATAATACCAGAAGAACTGCAGCCCTATTCATATTCAATCATATCATCACATGATTCAGAATCCCACAAGCTATCGTCACTGATCACGGTAGCCATTTTCGAAATTTCATGATGTTCGAGCTTACCGAAAATTTGGGTCTTCGACATGAAAACTTAACCCCCTACTATCCACAGGCCAATGGCCAAGTTGAAGTAATAAGAAAGGTTCTTATCACCATGCTTCGACGAATAATAGGAATTCACAATACAAGTTGGCACATGATGTTGTTTTCAGCATTGTGGGCCTATCAGACATCCGTGAAGTCTGCCACGGGATTTACACCTTTTCAGCTAGTGTATGGTATCGAAGTTGTTCTGTCAATTGAATGTGAGATACCATCGTTGAAGCTAGTTGTTGAGCTTCTCCCCAACACCTCTACCAAATAAGAATGTCTACTATATCTGATGCGATTAGAAGAAACCTGTCGTGATGCCACCCCGGTAATTGAATCCTAGAAGAAACGCATAAAATCCCAATACGACAAGCATGTTAAACCACGTGTTTTCTCTGAAGGTGATCTAGTTCTTCTCTATGAACAAGATCATGATTTACTAGGGGCTGGAAAATTTGAGGCTATGTGGCGCGACCCTTATGTCGTTAAACGCGTGTTGGAGAAAGGAGCCTATGAGTTAGTCGATTATGATGGTATTCCTTTGACTGAACCCAGAAATGGGATTTACTTGAAGAAGTACTATGCCTAGGTTATCTTTGCATGAGTGTTTGTATTTTTATTGTATCATACTTTTGTGTGCTACTCTTGTGTTTTTTTGTTATTTAGTTTCAACCCCTAGCGGCTTACCTTGCGTTGTGCTTGGTTTCCAGATGTCAGTGTCTCTGCTACCCCACATTGGCTTCGATGATGGTGCTAGATGTAGTACTCAAAACTTAGCATCTGTTGCTTGGACAATCTGTGCACCTACAAACGAGTTAATCAATCTGCACGGTGTTTGCCTCGATCGTGCAACTAACAACATCGCAGAATATAGCGCAGTCATTGAATTGTTGATCGATGCTATTTCACTTGGAATCTGTCACCTGGTTGTACATCTTGATTCACAAGTAGTAGTATTACAGCTAAGTAATGTCTATGTTATCCGAAGTGCTACATTGTTAAGGGTATATTTGTGAATTTGCCTCTTGGAGCGTTATTTTGATTATATTGAGTATCAACACATTCCTAGATGTCTAAATACGTTAACCTATGCATTAGCTAATTATGTGTTAGACATACATTTGAGACATTTATAAATCCAATCACACATCACATATTGTATATAAAGAAAAGTAAGTTGGTGGAAACCTCATGTATATATATAACAATAAAATGTTTTACAAAAAGGTGTTTTCCGTCCAAAAGACCAAAATATCAAAATATGAAGCCCACGACTTCTACAAAATAACATCATGGATGTTGCTCATGGTAGCGTACTACTGCCTGGGCTACTCTACGAATTAATCGGCTGAGAGAACTAGACACGACTACGGTGTGGAGCTGATAACGCCTTGGAATCTCGTTGATCGAGACATCCGGGATGTCTGCTGTCAAACCCTCTAGATTCTACTCGAACGCTTCATAATCGTCAGCATCCCATCCTGCTACTACCGTTTCTTCCCCTCGCCTCTGAATGGGGGAAGTTCCCGGAGGCCGGTGTGGCCCTACATCTACATGGTCAAAATGTTTGATTAGTCATTGGATAGAGAACATATATAAAAACATCTTATATTCTAAAATCTTACAAAAAAAAAAAACCATAAAAACAAAATGTTTTTCTTACCTAGGTTCCCCCACTGAGAACCCTCAGGTAGAACCAAATTGGGATCATTGTGAAAGTCCAAACCGACATATGCATAATAATATATCATCAATATTTGTGGCCTCAACCAGTCAAAGAATGCATCATTGTATTTAATAATGGGGCTCGTTACATGTCGGGCCATGAGATCACACCACCGCTTCATTCGCGGATCTCGTGGTGCTGGTATACCCCACTCTACCTGTAGGCGTAAATGAGGGACTCTTTCTAGAAAGAAAGACACCAAAATGGATCCATACCCAAATTTCTTCAGGTCCATGTTCTTTCTTTTGGTCAATTGTGTCTTCATACTGTGAAGAAGACCATCACACCAGTTGAACACACGAGGTTCTGTGCATTCCACGGCATATTGAAAATAACTTTGGAGGGCCATGTGCAGAGACACACTTCCCACCATGCATGCAATAGTAAAAAGGATGGTCTGGAGAGTTAAATCTCGAACACCTCTAATGGATACCTTACATTTGCGTCTCTCAGCCTTGGGTTCATAGTACCGACGGATGTATTCGCTCATCGGTAGGCCACCACCTCAACCCCCTGTTAGGGTCACATGTGATCCACAACAGGATAACCCCGTCAAGAAATAAATGTATTCGATGTCCAAATAAAGAACGTGGACACCAACATGAAACACCTGTTGGTCTACATCCCACATGTGGACCAGGTATTCTAATAACCTCAGTTTGGCTCTCATGCCCTGGATTTTAAATTGTTTTAACAATCCGCATTGTCGAAGAGCATTGACGGTGCCTGGATCATTTAAGGACGTGAATTCATCATCCTCATGTTCCCGTTCTCTCCATTCCAACATTTTGGCAATCAAATACCTGCATGAAGACGAAGAAAGGAAGTTAGCATCTCCAATAGTTGATTTTGAAATTCTTTTTTGGGAAAACGCATACATAACTTTTTGGGTTTTTGGTCGCTGCAGACGAGTTTTTAGTACACTGAGGGGTTTCCATAGGTGATCCATAGGGCATCTGCGGAAATCATTGATTTTCGTAGGTCCTGATACTAGTCACCTGTGGCGGCCCCAGCGCGAACCTACCGACCCAAAAACCCATCCAAAAACTACCTTTAAACCAAAATAAATGAATTTCAATCCATTGAAAAAGAAGAGGATGACGAGCTTATCGTGTTGACAGAGACCGTTTGTTGAATGATCGCATGTGCTCCTCGCAATTGACAGCCAAAATATGAGGTAAAAACAAGGTTTCTAGACAAGTTTTGAATGAAATGCAAATGAAATAGCAATAAGAGGTCTTACCCCTATTTATTTCATTTTTTGCTTTTTCTTATAATATTTTATATTATTTTAATGCATTTTATCATAACCTAATGGTCTAATGGTCGTGTGAGTCTGTTGTTTCTTGCGGATGTGAATATTAAGGCCTTGAACAATGCCGTATGGATGATTTTTCTTGATTCACTTTTTTGTTTTTTAAATATACCAGTACATTTTAGGGTTTTTTAGAAAAACCTCGAGCCCAGTCTTTGTTCGTTCTCGTGCTCGAAAATCAATGAGAATGTAACTGAGTATACTTTTGTCATTTTTTTGTACTCATCATGGAAACACAAAAAGTGGAACCCACGGAGTATCCTTTAAGCTCTTTTCACACTCCATAAAAACGAAAAGATTGTCTAGCCACCTTGTTCTTTTCACGCTCGTAAAAGTATTTGAAGAAAACATTCGATGGGCGGTAGTTTATCACTTTTTCGGTCTCGTCGGATTACTTTATGAAAAAGGAATTGAGAGAGTTCTCTTTAATGTGTCTTTTAGACTCTATAAATATGAAAAACCCTCGAGTTTTCTATCTTTGGACTCGTTAAACAAACATCGAAAGACCCACATGGGACCGAACCACTCCTTCTTAGGGTTCGTTAAACATACTCCGAGGGACTCGTCCGAAGGATGAGCTTACATCAACAAGCATATGTTATCCTCCTCAAGATTGTGTAAAAATAAAGAGGTACTTTCCATAAATGGTGGGGGAAAATTTGGGAAATAAATGTGTCTCTGTACCCGTGTTAGTGGCAGTACTAGTCACTCTTGAACATGACACCCCCCTTCATCATTAGAATATGGGTTGGGAAATCCATTTGTCTCTCATCTGGCCCTCTGGAAGTCCATATCTTGGGTTGTTTTTTAGTCAATGTTGCCAAGACCATTTTCGTGTCATTCATATGTTAAAGAGAAGTCCAAACAAGCCCTCTATCGAGTCGACCATCTGTAATTGTTAACTCTTACCATGTCGACCTTCCCTGTGTCAGTTTCAAATCATTTTCATAATTTTATCTACCCTAAATATGTTACTTATTTCGTGTAACTGATGGGGGATAAATCAAGGCCTTCCTTTGACGAGTCTTTTCCTGTCGAATTCAACTCATCATCTGGGAACAAGACTTCGAAATCATTTAGTACCTTAGAGCCTGCATGTCTCAATGGCAGGTTTCTTCGCTTTCGACAGAGGATTCACATCATTGGTCCCTGATCAAGAGATTTCATCGAGTGTTCGACTTCATCTCATTTATTCACATTCGTTGGATTGTACCAAGGTACCTTGGGAGTCATTGACATCAATGGTGATTTCCCTCGCACTTGTTAACGGTTTTCATAAATGATCGATAATCAAGTGGTTTCTACCATGTTCGACTTCAACACCTGTAATCGCATGGTTAGATTCATACTTATGGATGACGGGGTTGAAGACCCTGGATCTCATCATTTTGGTCCAAGTTGCGATGGAGTATTTATGATTTGTATTTGACACATGGATCCACTTTGTATGTCTCGTGGATGTGTCTGAATTTAAATCTTTCTAATACATAGATCCAAAGTGTATTTATGGTGGCTATGTAGAATCTTAACGACATGGATCCACGGTGTATAATTGGTGGCCATGACTTAAATCACTTGTAGTGTGAACATGGGAATGCCTACCTTAGAAATGGTATAATTTTATGCAGATGCTTGATTTTTTGCAGGTTCCCAGTTGGTGTGCTCCTTGTTCCCGACATACACACACATTTTACAAAGTATTTCAGCTGTCACAAATTTCAGCCTCATACTTTCGGGGGCATTCTGTTACAAATTATTTTGGTCACTCTGATGATGACTCTACAAGCATGTGTTCAGGATCTCAACACAATTTTTTAAATGAGGAAAATGATTAAGTTCTTCCCTTACAAGGCATATTTTTAGAATGACACCGCAGGCTTATAGTGGTACACAGTGCGGAAATCCTTAATTTCTGCAGGCTGATCTATGCCTGGCTCACAGGATTTCCACATGCTGCTATATAGGCAGGGTGCGACGACATTTGAAGATAAGGAAAGGAAGAAGTTTCACGAAGTTTCTAGAAGGAGAATCTTCTAGAATGTGAGGTGGCGTCCATATGGTTGTAGTCTTACTGGCTTCTTTGATTTGGTGGGATCATCCTCATCCTTGTAACCACTCCACCTTCTCCTATATAGTGATGTTTTCTCATGGAAAAGGTTAAGCAAGATTGAGCAAAGAATTGTTGAAAGAATAGGCTGAAGACTGTGTGAAGGATCCTGTTACAACTGATGCTTGTGGCCTCTAGTTGTCCATCAAGATTTTGTGGACCATCTTCATACAAATTTAGAGAAAGTGTATGTGTGTGTTGGAGCAAAGGACCACCAAAAGGGAACTTGCAAAATCAAGGAAATTTGGTTGTATCTTCCACTTTTACTTAATATGATACGGTGACATGTTTCTTTTCCATAAAATCATTAGCATTTTATTACATGACTCCTTGATCACATGTTTAGGTTTCCATTGAATCTACAATTGTTTATTTCACTCTGGTTGGTTTGTGTCATTGCAGATCTGATCTCACAAGAGCACCGGAGCGAAGCAAGGACAACAAAGATATAAGGAAGTGATATCTAAAGATATGTCATCTATTCCTTCTTTGATAGTAAATTCAATGGTAGAAACTTAGGGAAAGTGTCATGTCCTGTCTTGTTTTGTTCTAGATCCGGGTGGATCTAGGGAGATTAGTTTATGTCCGCATTCACCGATTTATCCAATAACACTAGACTAGGTGGAAGTTCACTCTCGTAACTATTGGTGTGTTTCCAGATCACTCTAGACCACCTCTATGGCGCATTGGTTCTCCTCCATTGCGCACTCATTGACTTATACAGAGTATATCATGTGTAAATTATTCATTATTCATAACGATTAATGAGAATTCTTTCATTCTTTCTCTCCTTCTTCTTCTTTCTCAAATTCTCTCTGCAAATGTGTGTATTATCATTTAGCTAGATATATTATGTGTAGGTTCAACACATTTACATGGTATCAGAGCCGACGGACTGCTAAGCAAAATCTATACCAAATTTTTTTGCAGGTACAAAAGATTGAAGACAACAGAAAGATGGATTTCCAAAAAGAATTCATTCTTACACCTTACAACTATTTTGCATGGAAGGAGAAAATAGCCATACATCTCTAAACCAAAGGGTTGTACAGGTTAACCTTGAATACAGATATAGAACCAACATCATCCATAGAAAAATCCAAGTACTTAAATCGCACGGATGAGGCACTCGAAACAATTTGCAGTCGTATTTCTCTCGATCTCCTTTTTCACATATCATCCTGTAAGACTCCCAATGAAGCTTGGATCACTTTGGAAGGGCTCTTTAGAAAACATGATGAGATAAGGGGACACATTCAGGAGGTGGATCAGCTCACATTGGATCCAAAAATCTTTGACAATATCCAAGATTTCTTTACAAAATTCAAGGATTTACTGTCGCAACTCAAAGCTTACAGGGTTGTTGATCAATCTAAGGAGGAGAAACAAATGGTTCTAACCATTCTCTCCAAACTTGGTCCTAAATTCTCTATATTCATATCCACATTTCATTATGTCAGATTCACCTCTCGAGCCACCTGAAAGATGCCTTCTCTTGAGGACTTTATCGAATCCATGACACAAGAGCGAACCAAGCTCATCAACATGGGCACAATCAAAGGCCCAAGGGTGCATGCACTCACTGTGCAAGATGGCAGCCACAAATATCAGAAATATAAAGATAAAGATAAATGGAAATCTCGTGCACATCCGAAGAAGGAAGGGTACACAAAACCCTTCACCGATGCCTCTAGATCCAAAGGGGAAAAGGGAAGAAAAGGAGAGAAATGCACGTACTATCACAAAGGATTCCATCCAGAATCTGCATGCATGAAAAATAAAATAGATATAATGACTCAAATACTTCATAAAAAAAACCTTGGAGATCGCATCCCCGAGGGTGCCAAGAAGAAGAAGCCAAAATATCTGAATACCAAGAAAGGAAATTCTAGCCATGCCTTGATTTCCATCAACTCCTCTCTCAATGCTTGGATCGTAGATTCAGGAGAATCACATCACATGGTTGCCTCAAAACCAGTATATTCTTCATTGGATGCATGCAAAGGTCATCCTATTATGATGGGGTACAACTCTTCTGTCGAAGTCACCGACAAAGGAAGGATTGAACTCACCAACGCAAGCTTCAAGAATGTGATGCATGTTCCCAAACTTTCTGTCAACCTTCTCTCCTTGTATCAGATGATGAATTATGGCACTGAAAATAAATTCTTATTTTCACCAAATGTTGTGGATATCTACGACATGCAAACCAACTCTAGGGTTGCTACCAGTGAGGTAAATCATCAATCTAGATTGTATACATTTTCTGAATTCATTGAACCTAATTCTTCTTTATTGCTTACTCATGCTGATAAAAGTAGTAGGATATGGCACAAAAGTTTTGGACATTTGAATTTCAAATACATGCAACAACTTAGCAAGAAAATATTGGTTGATGGTCTACCAGACATCCATTTCTCCAAGGGAGTATGTGATGGATGTGTTCTCGGAAAACACCCTCAAGAGAAATTCGACAAAGGAAAGTATCAACGAGCTTCTGCACCTTTAGATATGATCCAAAGTGACCTTATGGGTCATTTTCCGCATCCATCCATCAGCAAAGCGAGGTTTGTTCTAATTTTTGTTGATGATTTCTCACATTTTACATGGATCTACTTTCTCAAGAAAAAATCTGAGGTCTTTGAACACCTCAAATATTTCAAAGCCTTGGTAGAGACACAGTCTGGAACAAAGATCAAAGTCCTCTGAACTGATAACAGGGGAGAGTATGTAAATCATGAGGTCCATAATATTTTCCATGAGGCATGGATTCAGCTGCAACACATAGTTCTCTATACTCTGCAACAAAACGAAGTTGCTGAGAGGAAAAACATATCTCTAAAGTAGATGGCATCTTGCATGATGCATGCAAAGTCACTACCATGGAGACTATGGGTTGAAGCACTTAATTTTTCAACATACATCCAAAGACAATCTCCCCATATATTTGTCAAGGATAAGACCCCCTATGAGGCTTGGAACAACATCAAACCGGAAGTGACCCACTTTTGAATTTTCAGTTCACGTGCATGGGCCCGGATTCCCTCTAAAAAGAGGAAGGCACTTGATCCACATAGCACTGAGTGTATTTTTGTTGGATACCCCGACAGTGTGAAAGGGATATAGGCTTATTTATATTTCCTCAGACCGACTCATCATTGAGCATAGTGTCCAATTCGAGGAAAGTGTCTCGCATGCACCTCAACAGCCGCATCCAGACACCTTCATTCTTCCACCTGTCTGAGATGATGAGCATGCACATGCCGACTCTTATTCAGACAAGAGTTCTGATTCAGAGGACTCAAATGATTCAGATTCAGAGTCAGTACAATCATATGTTGAGTCAGAGAATCTAGATGCAGTTGCAGAGCCAGAGCAAAGGCCCAAGTGGGCACAAACTACTCTTCAGAATGCAAGGGATCTCGTTGGGATCCAACTGATACTAGGAGGACTCGATCTGATTTCGAAGAGCCTCTTGTTGCACTCACTGCCACTGAACCATTTTCCTCTAGGCATATTTTCTTGGTTCAGTCTTCAGATCCACAGTCTTATGGCGAGGCTGCTGGAAATCCCTTTTGGGAATCCGTCACGCAGGAGGAGTACAACTCCCTCCTCGAGAACCAGACTTGGTATCTGGTTCCCCTTCCTTCTAGGAGGAAACTTGTTAGATGCATATGGGTCTACATGACAAAGAGCGCAGTAGATGGACATATTAGTAAATAGAAATCCAGGCTTGTCGCCAAAGGCTTTCAACAAGTTCATGGTATTGACTATGATGAGACCTTCACTCCAGTAGTGAATATGGATTCCATACGATTGGCACTTGCCATTGCGACAACTAAGGGATGTGAAGTCCATCGGATGGATGTGAAGAATGCATTTCTTCACGATGATCTCTCTGAGGAGATCTATATGTAGCGGCCCCAGGGATTTATGCAGGACTCATCTTTGCTATGACGAGTGAAGAAGTACCTTTATGGCCTCAAGTAGGATATGAGGGCATGGTATTCCAAGATGAAATCCTACCTGTTGTCAGAGAACTTTGTACATTGTAAATCAGACCTGAATGTCTACATGCTCAGGACGGTTGATTCACTTCTACTCTTAGTTTTGTATGTTGATGATTTGTTGATCACTTGTTTCTCAAATTCAATGATTGTTCCAGTCAAGAGGATTATACATGACAGGTTTTTGATGAAGGACATGGGTCTGCTACACTTCTTCCTTAGACTCGAGATCAGTCAGGATGCATCAGGCATCAAACTGTCTCAGGCCAAGTATTCACGAGATCTCCTTGAGAGATTTCACATGACATAATGCAAGTCTGCTCCGACTCCTTTCCTATCGGGAGTCAAACTCGAGGATGGAAGGGAGACTCCACTGGTTGACAACACTCTGTACAGACAAGTAGTGGGTAGATTTTTGTATCTCACACACTCCAGAACAAACATCTCATATGCAGTTGGCGTAGTTTCCAAGTTCATGCAAGATCCAAATGAGCTACATTGGAAGGCTGCAAATCATATCATTCAATACGTACAGGTCACCATCACCTTTGGGATTCATTATGCAACAGACTCTACATTATATCTCATCAGGTTTATTGATTCTGACTGGGCTGGCGATAACATTGATCACAAGTCCACATTTGGTTACTCACTCAGTCTTGGTTGGGGGCCTATCTGTTGGTCGAGCAAGAAGCAAGCTACCATTTATCTATATTCAGTTGAGGTAGAGTATAGAGGGGTAGTTAACACAACCATTCAGGCTATGTGGCTACAACATTTTCTCACTAAGTTGGGAATTAAGTTTGATCGACAGATCGTCATCTGGTGTGACAACCATAGCACTCTGAAGTTATACAAAGATCCAGTTCAGAGGCAGCAGATCAAGCACATCGAGATCCACATGCACTACATATGGGACTTGGTACATGAGGGGATCATCGACCTACAGTTTTGTCCTTCAGCAGAACAGACGACATACATCTTCACCATGACCTTCATTGAGCAGAAGTTCCATTCTCTGTGAAGTCGTCTTGGAGTGAAGGACACAGTTTCCTAGCAACTATAGTTCTTCCTTTTACATACATTGTACCATGAGGGGGGGGTTTTCCCATGATATTTTCCCTCTTTCCTCACTTTATTTCAGTGTATCTTTTGTATTTTGGTTCCTAACATGGCCTTGTTGTCGGGAACCATTCTTTATTTTCACCATAGTGATGTTTAGGGGGGGTGTTGGAGTTACTTCAAACACACCTAGGATTTCTTTTTCCTAAGGTTTTTCCTTGTTTATTAGTCATAATTAGTCATTATCCAGTCTCCTATATTTTAGAGGAGAATATTCCACCTAGAGAATATTATCTTTCAGTTGACACTTCAGTTTGACTAGTTGAGTTGAGTTTAAATGCTGCATTGGTTTTGTCACCATGCAACATTGGGATCATCACCATGATCATACGTACTTTCCTTGGGATCATCACCAGACTAGAGCATTACCCTTGATTCCTTGATCTACTCCTCACTACTCTATGTTCATTCATTTAACTGAAGACTAGTTAACTAGTTAACTCAACTAGGTGGTAGTTCACTCCCGTAACTGCCTGAGAGACTAGACTAGGTGGCAGTTCACTCGCGTAACTATTGGTGTGTGTCCAAATCACTCTAGACCATCACTATGGCACATTGGTTCTCCTCCAGTGCGCACTAATTGAGTTATACAAAGTATATCATGTGTAAATTATTCATTATTCATAACAGTTAATGCAAATTCTTTCATTCTTTCTCTCCTTCTTCTTCTTTCTCAAATTCTATCTGAAAATGTGTGTCTTATTGTTTAGCTAGATCTATTATGTGTAGGTTCAACACATTTACACACATATGGGGGTAGACTAAGTCTGTAGGAATTATCACCCACGTTATCCAATACTTCAAAAGGGCCATACCACAGAGCTTGATCTTATTACTAGAACCTTGTAGTCTTTCCTTGTTTAGTTGTAACCAAACTCTATTTCCCACTTTGAATGATTTCTCTGTTATGTGCTAATCATGTTAAGCCTTGTACCTTTCATGTGACTTCTTCAATATCTCATGTACTTCAAATGGATCTATTTAATCTTTTCAAAAAACTTCTCTACTTTCAATGCTTCTCTTGTGATGTCTTCCCTTGCTCCTCCTTGTTTTCCATGGACAACATCTAATGGAGAAGGTGGAAAATACCCAAAGAAAGTTTCAAGAGGGTACTTACCCCTCAAAAGTTGAACCAAAGTCTTGTTGACTACTTTCTTCTACCCATCTATCTATGGATGGGATGTTGTGGATCTCTTCAACTTAGTATCCATCTTCTCCCAAAGTTTAGACTAAAAGGCATTGAGAAATCTGATATCCCTATTTGAGATGATGCTCATTGGTATCCCAAAGTGCACCTAGATCTGTTCAAAGAACATGTTTGTTTCTTCTTGTCATTTGATGGTCTTTTATAAAGCATGAGAATGCACATATTGTTGAACCTATCAATTACCACAAATAGATAGTCATGTCCCTTCCTAGTTGTTAACAAAACACCCACAAAATCTAAGGAAATTCTTTCCCAAGGTCGAGTGGGTACAAGTAAGGGATGGTTTAAACCTTACTTTATATTATTGGGATTGATGGTACAACAAATCATGCATGCATCCTATAATATACCATTCTACATCTTCTTGTGTTCCATGCCAATACACATGACTTTGTAAGTTAGTAACCGTCTTCCCAACACCGAAATTTCTTGCAACCTCGGAGGTGTGAGCTTCTCTAATAAGATGAAATCTTTCACCTTTAGGAATACAAAGATTATCTATCTTGTATGGAAACCCATTCTGGATATGATAGTAGGCCTTATTTTCACCTTCTTCTATACAAATTTGTCTTTGTAGCCATTGAAACGCCTCTTTAAAGTCCTCATCTTTTGTGTATGCCTCTTTGTATGCATCATGGGTAAAAGGCTTCATGGGCATAAGAGTTCCCAAAGTTGTAAACTTGGATGTGGATGGCCTTGAAAGAATGTTCTCCAACTTATTAGCATTTCCCTTGTTATACTTGATGACTAGATAATGGGACTGTAAATACTGCACTGACTAGTGATAAGTGTGGATAATGGTTTCCTTACCCATCAAATAGTGCTTCCACTTCTTAACAACTTGAACAAGGGAAAATAATTACTTATCATATGTAAGGTAGTTCAAACTCTCCAATGAAATTTCTCATAATGATATCACAATGGCTTACCTCCTTGCATCAAAACTAAGTACTCCAATAGCATACCCACTTACATCTGTCTCCACTTAGAAAGACTTTTGCAAGTTAGGTAATCCAAGAACTTGTGCTCAACTAATCTTTTGTTTTAACTCATCGAAAGATTTATGCTAATTCTTTCCCCACTAGAAACTCTCAACATTGAATGTTATGGTGTGGATTGGGGCAACTACCATTGGAAAGGATGTTATGAACTTTTGTAGGTACTATGTTGCCCAACAAATCTTCTAACTTTAGTGACATTAGTAGGAATTGGCCACTTCATGATGGCCTCCATATTTGTGGGGTCTATCTCAAGTTTCTCTCCACCAATCACATATCCCAAATTGTTGAACGAAAATCTCCCTGCGGACAGGTAGATCTCCTCTTGAGGGCTAGACTCTTAACTCTCAAGACAGAAAATGCTTATCATGGTCACTGACTTTCTTTTAGATCTAGGTGGACTAGTGTGTGAGGAAGAAGGAGAAGAGAAGTACCTTTAATCGACGTTTGTCCCTGCACGACTCAATTTGAGCTTCAATCTTTCGCTCCTCAATGAATCCTGTAGACAAACAAAGTACGACCACTTCCTACTCTACTGATGTCAGTTCAAAATAGACCTATCTATTAGAGACAAGTTCATGTAAGATTAAGCACGAACTAGAAAGAAATAGGCCAAGCATGTCATATTGATGAGGACAAGAACGTTACTTACAGCCGTAGATGGAATGCGACAGTTCTGCCAAGTCCTCCTTGTCTAACCCTTGCTCGAAAGATCCACGATCAGAATGATGATGGCTTCACCGATTGTTCTTCACTCTGTTGTGTCTTTCCTATGAGATCATAGGTTTCTTGCTTCCAATCCTTCTCCCTACCACTTATGAGATCATAAGTTTGGTATGATTCTCCATCTTTGTTCCCCCTTTCACCATGAGAAAGCCTGCTTATATAGCCTTGGAGAGGCTCAACCATTTGAGATATCCTTGGGGTAAGTTGAGGATTTTCCTCCTGCAGTTAAGGATCTTCCCTAAGATCATGGCCTGACTAGGGATTCGAATCCAACTGCCTCCAGGGATAGAAGATATCTTTCCCCCATTCTCCTCAACAGAGCAACTGCTGCCCAGAATAGGTAGCACTCCCTCAAAAGGGGCATCGTGGCGCTATAACACTCCCCAGTAGGCTTTAGGGGGGCGCCAACGCTCTTAAACTCATCAGCGCTCCCTTAGAGGGGTTGTTAGAGCGCTATAGCGCTCCCAGGCAGTGTAAAGGGGGGTGCCATAGCTCCTAAAGGAGGTATAGGGGGTCGCTCTTCTCTAAAAAAGTCAGTTTTTGGTTCTTTTAGATGGCAAGAGGTTCATGAGCCTAGTTGACCATTCCTCCTCTTCCAAATCAAGTATTTGATGAGTGTCAAGTGTCCTCTTTATGTCATTATAGGCACGACATAGGCATCATGGCAGTATGCTTTTCCCGACACTTGCGACACTTGTAATGATGACACTTGCGACACCATCGAAGTGAGTAAATTTGATGTGTAACAGATTGCCCCCCAAAGTATGAAGTTAGAAGATGAGAATTGATAACTGAAATGCTTTGTAGACTTTCAAACGAGGGTATAGATGCAAAGAACTTGACAGAAACTGCACACAAACATCCAACAAACATTAGGACATGTTTCAAACCCAAGGCAGGCATACCTATGCTTGAGTGATAGAGACTTGCAAGATATGGCCGCCATAAAATACACTGCGGATCCATAATCGTATTGATAAAAAGGTATAGCCACTGAAAATACACTATGGATCTATACGCCCATGACCTGAACTGATCGTCTCCACGAAGAATACATAGTGGATCTACGAGATGACAAGACATAGCCACGACCAATACAAAGTGGATCTATGT
>SNQJ01S0044892.1:68271-84141 GCA_010110895.2 Picea sitchensis
GAAAGATCCACGATCAGAATGATGATGGCTTCACCGATTGTTCTTCACTCTGTTGTGTCTTTCCTATGAGATCATAGGTTTCTTGCTTCCAATCCTTCTCCCTACCACTTATGAGATCATAAGTTTGGTATGATTCTCCATCTCTGTTCCCCCTTTCACCATGAGAAAGCATGCTTATATATCCTTGGAGAGGCTCAACCATTTGATATATCCTTGGGGTAAGTTGAGAATTTTCCTCCTGCAGTTAAGGATCTTCCCTAAGATCATGGTCTGACTAGGTATTCGAATCCAATTTCCTCTAGGGATAGAAGATATCTTTCCCCCATTCTCCTCAATAGAGCAACTGCTGCCTAGAATAGGTAACTCTCCCTCAAAAGGGGCATCATGGTGCTCTAATGCTCCCCAATAGGCTTTAGGGGGGCGCCAGCACTCTTAAACTCATCAGTGCTCCCTTAGAGGGGCTGTTAGAGCACTATAGCGCTCCCAGGCAGTGTAAAGGGGGGCGCCAGTGCTCCTAAAGGAGGTATAGGGGGGCGCTCTCCTCTAAAAAAGTCAGTTTTTGGTTCTTTCAGATGGCAAGAGGTTCATGAGCCCAGTTGACCATTCCTCCTCTTCCAAATCAAGTATTTGATGAGTGTCAAGTGTCCTCTTTATGTCGTTATAGGCACGACATAGGCATCATGGAAGTATGATTTTCCTGACACTTGCGACACTTGTGAGCAAAAGACGACACCTGTGACACTTGTAATGTCAACACTTGCAACACCATCGAAGTGAGTAAATTTGATGTGTAACACAAATACACCAATGATTGTTGAGAAAACTCACATTTCTTGAGGTTAATCAGGAGCTGATGATTTTTCAAAGTCTCTAACACCTGCATGAGATGTGATATGTTCTCCTCCCATGTAGAGCTCTAAACCAATAAGTCATCGACCAAATACACTATTACAAATGAATCTAAATAGGGACACAATACAACATTCATCATTCACATAAATGTAGCTGGTGCATTACATAAACCAAAAGGCATGAACAACCATTTATACAAACCTTTCCTTGTATTAAAGGTTGTCTTTGTTGGAATGTTGTTCAATANAAATTAATTTCTTTTTAATTTATAAAACATAACAATTTATCAACAAGAGTGTACAAAACTTTAAATTTTAAATGTAACAATCATAAAACATTATATTTCATTTACTAGTCACAGTTTGTAAGAGACACCAATCTCTCTTATTTTTTAGCACCAACTCAAGGAGACACCAATCCCCTGTTTTCCAAACATCAACTTGAGAAAGAACCAACTCCTTATAGATCAAGCTCCAACCTATAAAGGACTCTGATCCTCTTGTTTTCAATCACCAACTTGAGGAAGTCGTAACTCCCTGTTTACGTATTCAACATGTAGAAGACTTCAATCCTCCATTGCTCTTCCCTTTCACCCTCACTTCATGTGCATGTTTCAGGTTTCATATACTTCCTTGGGCTTTGCTTTTTTTTTTTTTATCTTCTAGATCTTCTAAATTGGTACTTTTAATAGAATTATATGACAATGCTCACTCACTAATATATATTATGATGTATTCATACTCATTTATCAATGTGCATTAGTGATGCCAATATGCCAAAGATCATTCTTCCACCAACTGTACCTGAGATTCTAGTGGTAAGTCCTCTATGGTAGGTAGGACTTGCTTTTCAGTTTCTTGATCCAACACAGAAGGCTCGTAGAGTTTTAGATTCTCCACATTCACTACAAATTAAATGTGCATATATGGGGGTAGACTAAGTCTATAGGAATTATCATCCACCTTATCCAATACTTCAAAAGGGCCACACCACAGAGCTTGATCTTATTACCAGAACCTTGTAGTCTTTCCTTATTTAGTTGTAACCAAACTCTATTGCCCACTTTGAATGATTTCTCCATTATTTGCTATTCATGTCAAGCCTTTGGTATGTATAATAGTGTCGAGGAGTTGAGAGATATGATCAAAACGTTTTGACCCCAAATTTTTTTATTTGATTCTTAAAAATGGCTTTGGAAGGTTTTGGACTCCAAATCTCCAAACTGAGCCCTGCCACTGAAATGGACCTTACAAGTCAATCCCTCCAATTTTCCACCCAAAAATTACTAATATAGATGAAAAATTATATGATGATCCATTTTGGATCATACCTCCCCATTTAGGGAGGATTTTGGTCCCCAAAATATTTTGTTGAATGAGGTGAGAAAATTTTCCTCTATCTTCTCCCTGTATTACCATTTTTTCTTCCCTAGAAGTTGTCCTTTAAACCGAATCTTCCAAATTTCATGTTGCCCTTATCTAGTAGTTGTGGGCTTCTTCTACATAATTGTATATTCCACCAACTCTTCCTAATACTCTAATGTTAATTCCTCTATGGTAGGTAGGACCTGCTCTTCAGTTTCTTGATCCAACATGGAAGGCTCATAGAGTTTCAAATTATTCACATTCAATACTATGTAAATGAGCATATATGGGGGTAGACTAAGTTTGTAGGAATTATCATCTACCTTATCCAATACTTCAAAAGGGATATACCATGGAGCCTTGATATTCTTACCAAGACCCTGAAGTCTTTCCTTGTTCATTTGCCCACTTTGAATGATTTCTCTATTATGTGCTAGTTATGCCAAGCCTTGTCATTTTCCTGTGACTTCTTTAGCATCTCTTGTACTTCAAATGGATCTACCTAATCTTTTCAACAAACTTCTTTTCTTTCAATGCTTCTCTTGTGATTTCTTCCCTCACTCCTCCTTGTTGTCCATAAACAACATCCAAGGGAGAAGGTGGAAAATACCCAAAGAAATTTTCAAAATGGTACTTACCAGTAGAAGTATGGATTTCTCTATTACAAGAGTGTTGAATGTAGATTAGATTTTGATCACAGGTCTTCAAATGCTTTTGATTGTAATCCCTCAAAAGTTGAATCAAAGTCTTGTTGACTACTTATGTTTACCCATCTATATGTGGATGGAATGTTGTAGATATCTTCAACTTCATATTCGTCTTCTCTCAAAGTGTAGTCTAAAAGGAATTGAGAAATCCGGTATCCCTATCTAAGATGATGCTCCTTGGTATCTCAAAGTGCACCTAGACATGTTCAAAGAACATGTTTTTTTCTTCTTGTCCTTTGATGGTATTTTTTATGAGGCATGACAATGCACATATTATTGAACCTATCAACTACCACAATTAGATAGTCACGTACCTTCTTGGTTGTTAGAAGACCACCCAAAAAACCCATTGAAATTATTTTCCAAGGTCGAGTGGGTACATGTAAGGGATGGTATAAACCTTGATTTTTATTACTAGGATTGTTGGTACAAAAAAGCATGCATCCTCCAATATACCATGCTACATATTCTTGCATTATGGGCCAATACACGTAACTTTGTAAGTTAGTAACCATTTTCCCAACACCAAAATGTCCTACAATCTTGGAGGTGTGAGCTTCTCTAATAAGATGAAATATTTCACCTCTAGGGACACAAAGCTTGTCTAGCTTGTAGAGAAACCCATTCCGGAGATGATAGTAAGCCTTATTGTCACCTTCTTCTATACAAATTTGTCCCTGTAGCTGTTGAAACACCTCTTTAAAGTCATCATCTTCTATGTATGCCTCTTTGTATGCATCATGGGTAAAATGCTCCATGTGCATAAGAGTTCCCAAATTTCTAACCTTGGATGTGGTTGGCCTTGAAAGCATGTTCACCAAGTTATTAGTGTTTCCCTTGTTATACTTGATGACTAGATAATGGGATTGCAAATACTGCAGTGGATGGTGATAAGTGTGGATAATGGTTTCCTTGCCCATCAAATAGTGCTTACACTTCTTAACAACTTGAACCAAGGAATATGGTTATTTATCATGTGTAGGGTAGTTCAAAACTTCCCCATGAAACATCTCATAATGATATCACAATGGTGTACCTTTGTGCATCAAAACTACTCCAATAGCATACCCACTTGCATTTGTATCCACTTAGAAAGGCTTTTGCAAGTTAGGTAATGTGAGAATTGGTGCTCAAATGATATTTTGTTTTATCTCATCGAAATATTTCTATTGATTCTTTCCCCACTTGAAACTCTCATCATTGTTTTTTATGGTGTGGAGTAATAGAACTACCATTGAAAAGTATACTATGAAATTTTGTAGGTATTGTGTTTCCCCAACAAATATCCTAACTTTAGTGACATTAGTAGGAATTGGCCACTCCATGATGACCTCCATCTTTGCAAGGTCTATCTTAAGTTCCCCTCCACCAATAACATATTCCAAATACACCAAGAACTACTGAGGAAACTCACATTTCTTGAGGTTAACTAACTGCCAATGTTTTTTCAAAGTCTCTAACACCTGCATGAGATGTGAGATGTGCTCATACCATGTAGATCTATAAACTGATAAGTCATTAAAAATACACTATTACAAATGAATCTAAATAGGGACACAATACATCATTCATAAATCACATAAATGTAGTTGGTGCATTACGTAAACCAAAAGGCATGACCAACCATGCATATAAACCTTTCATTGTCTTGAAGGTGGTCTTCCAGTTATCTTATTCTTTAACATGTAGCTAGTGGTATCACGATTTGAGATCCAACTTGGTGAAGTAATTAGCATGTTGCAATTGATCAAATAAATCATTAATCCTGGGAAGAGGGTATTGATTCTTGAGTGTGATATTTTTCAAATCTCTCTAGTTGATACTCATTTTCCAATTCCCATCCTTCTTGGGTACTATGATGATAGGTTACCCACAAGGTCTGGTGCTTAGTCGAATAAATCCTTGCTTTAACAATTTTTGCAACTATTTCTTCACTTTGTTTGCTTCCAAAACAAATTGTCTATGAAATCCAACATTTGGTAATGGGGTGTAAGGAAACATCTATATCTTATGATCCACTTCCCTCATAGGTGGCATCCCTTTAGGCACCTGAAGCACTCCCCTGTATGCCTGCAAAAAATCCTCCAACTATTGTTTCTGCTTTTTGGTACATCCAGCCAAGGATGCCTTTATTCTTATTGATTCCTCCCCTGGATGATTCTCTCTTAAGAAAATAAATACATACTTCTTTTTAGAATTTATCAACTTTTTTTCTTGGTTAGCACTTACTAGAGATAACTTTGACTTTTCTATGTGTGTGTTGATGGTGTAAGACTTTCCATCCTTGATCAACTAGTATTGGTTTTCTCTCCACATGAAGATAACATCCCTTATATACATGTAGGGGCTTCCAAACACTACACCACACACATCAAGGGGTAGTACATATAATTCCACTTCATCATTAAAATATGCACTTATGGAAAGCTTGATCTTACACTATTTAGTGGCTCTGATATCTGCATCCTTATTCACCCATCCCAATGGGTATGGGCTTGGATGACCATGAAATTCCAACCCAATCTTGTTGACCAAATCATCTACTATGAATTTGGCTTGTGAGTTAGAATCGAACAAAGCATCCACCGTGGTATTTTTTACCTGGATCTTAATATGGAAGAGTTTTTTAATTTCCTTTTCTTCCTTGTGATGAAGGATACTCAAATTCACCTCCTTCTATTGAAGTGATTTTTTTTTTCTCATCCACATCCAAGTTGCTCTCTACCTAGTTTCATGAATCCTTTCCTAGTAGGTTCTTCTTCTTGGCATCCGTCTTACGGTTCTTTGGATTCAAATCCAGATGTATCTTCCAACACTTACCTTTGGTGTGACCATCAATATTGGTATGGTTTCAATCGTTGTTTGGATCCTTTCACTAATGTGTAGTGACTATCATCTTCTTATCTCTTCTTATATTTGCCTTTCCACTTCTTCTATCCCCTCCTTGGAAGCATCTTGGTGGTATTTATTTTTAGAACTACTTAGATGTCATTTCTTATCTCCTATGTTCTCTAAATATTGTGCTTGCACATAGGCCTCATAAATTGTCCTTGGTTTGAAAAATATCACTTGATTTTACAAATGGCTATGTAGAACCCCCATATACTTGAGGAGTACATATGTGTTCTTAGGAGAGATACGCAACATGATCTCCGTATTCCTTAATTTGGTGGTGTATTCTTGCACACTCTGTTGTTTCCATTTCCTAAAGTGATGCCAATTTATCCATTGGTCTTATACATACCCAATAGGGTAGAATTGGGAATTGATGAATATTTTAAAATCATCTCACTTAGTTACTGGTGGATCACCCTCCAACCTAAGTATCTATGTGTGGATTTCCCACGAAGTTAATGCATGGCCCTCTAGTTTCAATCGAATAATGAAATATTATTCTCTACATCTATGTTATGGACACTGAAATACACTTCTAACTATTGCAATCAATGATTCAACCTAACAACATCGATCTCACCTTGATAGGGTTTGGTGTCCACTTTCACTTCCATTTTAAATAGAGGTTGTGAAGGAGTGCCTTGGTTTCTCTTTCTTGGGATATTTTCTCGACTCCTTTTCTAGGCCTTCATTGTGTCTTGGTTTCTCATTAGATCCATCTTCTTAGTTAAATCCACTAACCTCCCCAAAAGTTATGAGCTTATTTTCTAGAGTCGTCTTGAGAAGGGCCATGTCATGAGAGATATCAACATCTTTCTCTTATAACCTTGAAAATATCTCTTTTTTTGCATCCTAAGGATTGTTATGAACTAAATCATCTACCATGGATAGGGTTCTATGGCTTCCTTCTTAAGCCAATTCCTCGATACTGCAACTTTTCATAAATGCCCCAAAGAAAACCAGATCGTGATACCAATATAATATTTAAATTGTCAAGGATATTTCACTAGAATAGTTCGTCACAACAGATCTAGTATTATACTAAAATATTTTATTAATGCATGTTTATTTCCTTAGATCTCAGATTTATTATCACTAGCTTATCTCTCAAATTATGAAAATTAACCTAATACGAAAATTAAAGAATAAGTAAAAGAACACACCATACACACAAATGAAGACAAGATGTATCATGGGAAACCCAATATGGGAGAAAACCCATATAGAAGGTGAGACCTACGATATTCTCTCTTTTCTTTAGTGATGAAATGCAAATACAGAGAAATCGACACTCACTATGGAGTTTCCTTTAACAATTTGTCCTAAATGGCTACTACAAAATCTTGTTCCTCTTTTTTTATACTCTCAAATAAACTCCTAGATGTTAAGCTCAACTATGGAACAAGTACAATGCTAATGAATGGAACCTGTTATCACAAGAATTTGCAGCATATCTCATTGGAATCAGACAGTGATTCAAATCTGACCTCAGGAGCATCTTGTTGTAAATCATGTGGCATTCTACCCATGATTTCCAAAGGGAAATGAAAATGTTTGGGTTTGCACAGTCAAACCACCCTCAAATCAAATTAAGTCGAGCCACCTGTTGCGCCTGTATTAGCCACAAAAGAATATTTGCATGGCCTTGAGGTGTTAGGATTGACCTGAAGAAAATCGTTGGTGCCGCCTGGAGTATTCATGGATGTTAGGCCTCGTTCTGATATCGATGAAGGCAGTTATAGAAACTGAGGGAGGTGGATGAAACCTCGTCTCAGCACATAAATGGAAAGCTAGAAAGACGGGCAGATTTGAAGCTCACGTTTGACAACAAAAGACTGTCTGCACAGTCTAACAGAGCAGATGCCGACTGAAAACTTTGAATGCAGTAATGCGATCACACTCCTGATGGTTGCAGAAGTTCTGCTTATATATAGGCAGTTTTGATATTTTGTAAAGGAGGAATGGTTGAGCTAGGCTCCCTGATATTGTAATATTTTGATTGAGAACAACTGGTTCTCTTGTTATGTATTTGTTTTTTGAGACATTTTGATTAATATAAGTCGGCTTTCTTACTTCATATTATTTGCCTATGATACTGAGAGAGTTCATGTTTGATTGATTCACATGGATTGTTGTAACTGTATTATGATAAATGTTTGATTATAGTACTGTTACGATTTCTTTCAACTTCCTTGAAATTTGAATCCAAGAGGACCTTGTGTTTAAGTTTTTCCTCCTTAGGCTACTGGAAAATATGATGTTCATAGCAGACCTCTACAACTTTCTCACTAAATCTTCCTCCTACTCACCCTTACTCCAACTTACTGACTGAAGTTGATTCAATACCTCAATGGCTGGTGCACACTAGTCCAGATTTCTGAGTTAGAATGCTATTATTATTGAGTTTTCTCCATTTGACCACTCAAAACTCAATTACCTGTGAAATATAAACTGATGGGTACTGGGCTTACCTTCAATGCAATCTGAAGGTGACTTCTAGTGCTAACATTTCTGGCACCATTGTCAGGGACGGATTTGAGCAGATTGAAGAGCTCCCTAGGAAGAACGACATAGATCCAATTCTTGATGGTAGACAGGAGAGGGATACAAAAAATTTACTGTAATCATCTACCTGGTGACTCCACATTTAGAGACTCCACTATGGAGGATCCTACTAACAGAAAGATGAAGGGAATGACTAGGTATCAGCTTATGAGCTATCTTCATGAACTTTTGTTATTCTTTATCATCTCATTTTTGTTTTTCCCTTCACATATAAAGAGGATCATATTGTGTTTTGTTTATTCAGTTGATCACCAGCCTTCCTTTATATATCCATCCTTGGAAGAAGAATACCTTCTTTCTACCTGTGTTGTAGATGTTAATATTATATCCTCAACTCAACCTACTCATAAAGATGAGCTTCATATTGAAACCCCTCATGAACTCAATCACCCTTGTAGACCTGAGGAGGTTGAAACTGATCCAAAACCCCCTCAACTCTCATCACATCCTGTTGTTACTATTGAGCCTTTCCATTAGTGTGATAAGCCTCATATTCAGCCCACTAGTTTTCAAACTAGAATTAGAGACAAGCTATTTAAACCTTTAAAGCTTCCATATCATATTCATCCTTATCCTCCTGATTTCTTTAAGTACTTTCCCCATTTTTCTGGAGAGGATCATGTTACAGTTGTGAGGCATGTGGAGGATTTCAAGAACTTTATTGATCAGTTTGAGATAATTTATGAGGATGTTACCATGAGGTTGTTTTCCAAATCCTTGTTAGGAGATGCAGGTGTATGGTTTAAGGGTTTGGGAATTGACTCCATTGGTTCTTGGGTTGAATTATGCAATACATTTTTAAGGTATTGGGGTGAGAACAAGTCATTTGATCAATTCCTACATGAGTTCACTACTTTGAGAAGGGGAAAAAGGGAAGTTTTGTCTGCTTTTAATCGAAGGTTTCATAGCTGGTATTGTAGCATGCCCCTGGAAATTAAATCTTCTGAGACTGTTGCCATGGTGTATTGCAGAGTGTCTCAACACTCTAACCTTGTTTTTTATCTCAGGGAAATGAAATCTACAACTTTATCACAGTTGTTCATGGATGCTGAGGAAGTGTAGGAGAACCTCCGATCTTGTGGTAGGATTCAAGGTCAGTATCATATCAACTCTGAACATGATGGGGGTTTTACTTGTTGTCCCTATGAAGGAATGACTGTGGGTGATTTTGTCTTCGAAGAAGGTATCAATGAGAAACCCTATCTTGATGAAAATCATGTGTATGAACAACTGGAAGCAACAATTACTACTCTTCCTGAAATGGATATTTTTAACAGTTATATTCTTGATGAAATTATTGTTTTAAAGGTTGATCATGGATGTGAAGGGCATCCCATTTTTGATAAATATTTTAGTGATGATGAGAAACAAGATTATCTTCTATTTGATCACTATGAAGACAGTAAGGATGATGAAGAGGTTGGCCTTGTCACAAAAGACATAACCCAAGTTTTTGATCAGGAGCAACCCTTAGTTGAGACACATGAAGAGATCGTTTATACACAGCCAGAAGTAAATTTGCAATCATCAGTGGATCAAAAGCCACCTATGTCCATCCTTCTCCACTCGAACCTACAGTTCACAGTAAGCAACCTTCTGACCCATAGATGCTTGTGTCTATCATACAAGCAAGTGTGCCTATTGAGGACATCCAGCAAGCTGTTAGCAGTTTTGAAACAATGAAGGTAACCTTTCATAAGTTAATCATGCGTTGCCTTCAATTTCATGACCCTGTCAATGAGTACATAGTGTTACATTTTCCAAATGCTTTGGATCATGAAAGCTTGATCTTTTTATCAACATTTGAAGGTTATATGGGCGATCATAAGGATGAAATTAGTCAGCTGCCACACTTTCCTTATTTTTTATGGATCACTTGTAGTGAAGTGAAGGATTCAATTATCAAACAGTTTGAATGGTTATGGTGGAAGTTTGCCTTCACCTAAGCCATTGTAAAAGTCAATTATCTTAGGATTTGTACATAAATAAGCTCCTTTTGGAGCATGTGTGTTTGTTTTCCTTTTATAAGTAGAATAGTGTACATGTCAGCCTTCAACGAAATGTTTTGAGCCAGACTCCATAACCCAACAGCTAAAGCCCTGGAACTACTTGTTCTTGGCAGCTTGCAGGGAGCATGACATCCCCTATGGAGTTAGATGTTATCACAAGAATTTGCATCATATATCATTGGAATTAGACAATGATTCAGATCTGACCTCAGGAGCATCTTGTTGTAAATCATGTGGCATTCTACCCATGATTTCCAAAGGGAAACAAAAATGTTTGGGTTTGCACAGTCAAACCACCCTCAAATCAAATTAATTCGAGCCACCTATTGCGCCCGTATTGGCCACATAAGAAGATTTGCATGGCCTCGAGGCGTCAGGATTGACGCGAAGAAAATTGTTGGTGTCGCCTAGATATTCATGGATGTTAGGCCTCGTTATGATCATGATGCAGGCAGTTATTGAAACTAAGGGAGGTGGTTGAAACCTCATCTCAGCACATAAATGGAAAGCCAAAAATATTGGAAGATTTAGAGCTCGTGTCTAACAACCGGAGACTGTCTGCACAGTCTGACAGAGCAGACCCCGACTGAAAACTTTGAATGCAACAATCCAATCACACTTGTGATGGTTGCATCAGTTTTGCTTATATATAGGAAGTTTTTATATTTTGTAAAGGTTGAATGGTTGAGCTAGGCTCCCTGTTATTGTAATATTTTAATTGAGAACAACTGGTTCTCTGGTTATGTATTTGTTTTTTGAGACATTTTGATTAATCTAAGTCAGCTTTCGTACTCCATCTTATTTTCCTCTGATACTGAGAGAGTTCATGTTTGATTGATTCACATGGATTGTTGTAACTATATTATGATAAATGTTTGATTATAATACTGTTATGATTTCTTTCAGCTTCCTTGAAATTTGAATTCAAGAGGTCCTTGTGTTTAAGTTTTTCCTCCTTAGGCTGCTAGAAAATCTGATGTTCATAGCATACCTCTACACCTTTCTCACTAAATCTTCCTCCTATTCACCCTTACTCCAACTTACTGACTGAAGTTGATTCAAGACCTCAATGGCTGGTGCACGTTAGTCCAGATTTCTGAGTTAGAATGCTATTATTGTTGAGTTTTCTCCATTTGACCACTCAAAACTCAATTACCTGTGAAATATAAAATGATGGGTACTGGGCTTACCTTCAATGCAATCTGAAGGTGACTTCTAGTGCTAACAGAACCCCTTCTCCTCCTAGCAGCCTGTTATTTAACATAACCTAATATTCGTCTATGGTTAGGGTTTTTGCATCCTCAACCCTCAATTAGTGATAAGGTTTTGGACCTTTTATAATCTTCTTGAAAGTCCAAATGTGTCTATCCCATCATGTGTGAGTAATGTGGGTTGATGTGGCATCCATTTGTACCATGGTGTTCAACAAGGTAGGTCAACTTGCGGAAGGCATAACTGATCTGAATTTATGAGTGGAACGAAATGAATAATAGAGTGAATACAATAGTGCTTAATTGCTTCAAAACTCCATATGACTTTGATGTATGACCGAGAGTGAGTGAAAATAGTGCTTACCTATGTGCCAATCAAATCAATGGACAAGACTTGGTCAAGTGTTGATTGGATGATCCATATGAATTCATGTTTTCGTATGTGTTGACTTTGGTCACCCATCGCAAAACGTGAAGTGAACGTGGATCATTTGATCCAATTGATGATGGAAACAATAATTATAAAAGAGGATTTAAGTTACACCTTTCATTCTAGCCCTAGAAATTAACCTTCGTGCTAGTTCAATATGCGAAATCAATTCTAGCCATCTGGTCATGCTCCCATTCTAATCCAACGATCAATGTTGAGATATAAAATTGATGATACATGTGGCTTGGTCTAGTGATCTAATGCTCAAAGTGAACTCATGATGGTCAGATGAGAATTAATTTGCCACTTTTCAATAATTTTCATTTGATTTGGGAGAAGACTCATATATTATTTGTCTCGATAATAATGGATGTAGGTAAATTATATTTGGGCACCAGTCTAGTCGTTCCTCCTTATGGTTTGAGCATTGTTTTGGTGTGTATAATGTAATCCCCTATTGAATATTGGGACAAATTAGCATCCATGGAATTGATTTCTTAGAGTCCGTTCAAGAGATAAGCTGGTGGTTTTTGTTTATGTTTTGCAATTTTGTAGATATGTTAACCTAGGATTGTAGGGTTTTTATTTTGGAATTGAAATAATTTTAGAAGTAAATACACTAGGGAAGATAGTGACGGACTGGATATAGCAAACATTTCTTCAAATCATATCCACAAAACTGGAATTTTGGGATGGTGGGATATCTCCAAAAATACCATACCATATTCACAATGATGATTACCATATTGACACTCTTTGCATCAATTCCAACACCATAACACCATATATAATATTGATCATATTGAACCTCTTTTGACATCAAATACACCACCATATATCCAACATTGTTCCCCTTTAGCATTGATGGAAACAAAGTAAAAACCCCTTATTTTCAATCTTAATTGGGTTTTACTATTTATTCTCCCCCTTTGATAGCAATAGAAGAAGGGATATTTCAATGTTCTCCCTGAGGTTATGCTCCCCTTGTCCATGTACTCTTTTTCTGATGGGGCTTGTGCAATTCAATTAGGTATGGAGATTACCCCCAATTTCTATATAAGGTTTTCAAAAGTACTTATGGGAAGAGGTTTTGTGAATATATCTGCAATCTATTCTTTAGTATCCACATATTCCACTTTAACAATTTTTTGAGAGACATGTTCCCTTAAAAAATGAAATTTCATTGGGATATGCTTGGTTTTCGAGTGCATGATGTGATTTTTAGAAAGGTTTATAGCACTGGTATTGTCACAATTAAGAAGAATTGGATGATCATACTTTACTTGTAAGTCTTCTAGAGTTTGTTTCATCCAAATTACTTGAGTGAAACAAGAGACATCATCAATATATTCAGGTTCTGCTATAGATAGTGATATGGAGGGTTGATTTTTACTTAGCCATGACATGGGACATTTTCCTAGGAAAAATGCTCCTCCATTAGTGATATTTCTGTCATCAATACTTCCTTCCTAATATGCATAAGTATATGCGGTTAATGTGAAGTCTTATGTTTTTGGATACCATAATCCAAAATCCAAGGTGTCTTTCATATTTCTAAAAATCCTTTTAATTTCCTTCATATGTGTCTCTTTAGGTGCAGATTGAAATCTGGCCACTAATCCTACAACTTGCATGATATATGGTCTTGTTGTTGTTGCATATAATAGGATACCAATCATTGATATGTACATGGTTTGGTACACCTTTAGTTATTCATCATATTTGCTTAGTTTGCATCCTATAATTGTAGGTGTGCTCATATGGTTTCAATATTCCATTTGAAATTTCCTCAACATTTCTTTAATGTATTTGGTCTGAGATATGAATATGCCTTTGTATGATTGTGAGACTTGAAAATCTAAGAAGAATTCCAGTTCACCAATCATCGACATTTCAAATTATTTTTTCATTTCTGTAGCAAATTTCTTGCTTAGAGGGTTCAAATAACTTTCGAAGATGGTATCATCCAAATACACTACAACAATAATCATATTCTGATTTTCAATTTTAGTGTAAAGATTGTTGTCAATATATTCTCTTTTGTATCGTTGTGGTTGTAGATGGCTATCAAGTCTTGAAAACCATGCTCTGAGAGCTTGTTTGAGACCATACAATGATTTATTTAATTTAAAAACATAGTGTTGATTCTCTAATAATATAAATCCTTCAAGTTGTTCTATATAAACTTCTTCTTCTAAATTTCCATTTAAGAATGATGATTTGACATCCATTTGATATATTTTAAAGTTTTTAAAACATGCAAATTCCAAGAACATTATGATAGCTTATAATCTGTCTACCGAGGCAAATGTTTCCTCAAAGTCAATCCCTTCAACTTGAGCATATATTTTTCACACCAATATTTCTTTATTCCTCATAACTTGTCCATCTTCAATAACTTTATTTTTAAAAATCCATTTGGTCCCTACCACATTTTTTTCTTTTGGTCTTGGGACAAGCTCCCAGGTTTGATTTTTCTCTATTTGATCAAGCTCTTCATTCATGGATTTGATCCAGTATTCATCTTTGTTGGCCTCTACAAATGTTTTGGGTTCTATTAGGAAGAGCATTGTTTGTTCTGATTCATATGTTAGCCTTGTTCTTGTTTCAACTCCAATACTTTTGTTGCCTATGATTTGACTTTCATGATGATTTCTTTGTACTCTTCTTGATGGTGCATTTAACTCTTGTCTTGGTGATGCTTCCTCTTCATTTTCTTATTGAATTCGTGATTCATCTTCTTGTATTTCTTTAATTTATTATTCTTCATCATCATTTATTTTCCTTTCATCTACATTATCTTGAGATTTGATTCTTCTTGGTTTTAGATCATCCACTTTTACATTTTCACTTTCCAGAATTTTTTCAACCTCAGGTTATAGAATCTGTAGGCCTTTTTGTTGGATGAGTAACCAAGGAATATCCCTTCATATAGTCTGGAAGCAAATTTTCCTAGGTTATCATCATCTCTCTTAATATAGCATATGCTCCCAAAGACTCTGAAGTGTTTGAATGATGTTGGCATGCCAAACCACAACACTTATGGTGTCTTGTCATGGTTGACTCTAAGTTGTGCTCTGTTAAGTATGTACACTATTGTATACATTGCTTCTCTCTAATATATATCTGGGAGTTTGGCTTCACTTAACATAGTTTTGGATGCTTCTTGAATAGGTCTATTTTTCCTCTCAGCAACTCCATTTTGTTGAGGAGTTCTTGGAGATGAAAAGTTTCTTTTAATTCCATGAGTTTCACAAAATTTGTTGAACTTATTTGAGGTAAATTCCCCTCCATTGTCTGATCTTAGGAATTTGATTTTGAGATCAGTCTCATTTTCAACATATACTTTGAAGACTTTAACTTCAAATGCTTTTGATTTCTCTTTGAGAAAGGATACCTAGGTCATTCTTGTATAGTCATCAATAAATACAATGATGTTCACCTTGTATTATTTTAGTTCTTGTTGGTCCACATAGGTCATTATGAACAAGTTCTAATAGTTTTGATGTAGAATATTATTTTGTCTTGAATATTGCTTTTGTTTTCTTTCAATGTTGGCAATGCTTACAAACATAGTTTGAAGGCTTAATATGTTGATTAAGGTTGGTTGTTATTGATGTCAACCCTTGAAGAAAGCCCCGTAGCACAAAGGTTTGGTTAATGGACCCAATATTGTTTAATGTAATTATGACTCATTATTGTTTTGTCATGGTTGATAAGAAATAAATATGGATGAACTCCAAAGTGGTCCCCTTATGGCGAAAGCCCTCACGGGAAGACGCTTTGTGGAGTAAGAGAACCCATGCTTAATTGTGGAATAACGAGATGAAGGAAAGT
>SNQJ01S0044892.1:84151-99317 GCA_010110895.2 Picea sitchensis
GATGAGTGTATTATAATTCAAAGTGAATACAAAATAAATAATTTCAATAATAAATTTAATGGAGAAATTAGAAGTGGACCCAACCCTAAAATAAGGAAAGTAGGTGTTATTGGACTAATCGGTAGGTGCAGACACTAAAAGATCTCCCTAGATCCACCTGGATCTAGAACAAAACAGGACAGGACATGACTCTTTCCCTAAGTTATGACCATTGAATTATCTAGCAAGGAGGGACAAGTGACATACCTTTGTATCGCTTCCTAGGGTCTCTGTTGCTCCTGCTTCACTCCGGTGCTCTCATGAGGTCAAGACCAAAACAACACAAACCAACCAAAGTGAAGATAGCAAAATGTATTCAATCATCAACTTATACATATGATCAAGGAATTACACAATAAAGTAAGAATGACTTTATGGGAAAAGGACATGCCGCTATATCATATTAATTGAAAGTAGAAGATACAACCTGATCACCTTGATGTCGCAAGCTTCCTTTCGGTGGCCCTTGGTTCCAACACACACACTTACTTTGTACTTGCATGAAGAAGATCTGATTCTCCTTGATAGACCTACTAGAGTCTCCAAGCTTCTGTTCAAGCAGGGCTCTTCACACAATTCCTTCACCAATTCTCCAATTAATCTTGCTTAACCTTTTCCATGAGAATCCTGTCAATATATAGGAGAGGATGAGATGGTTACATGGATGAGAATGATCCCATCAAATCATGGAAACCAGTAAGATGATAACCATTCGAATGCCAACCCATTTTCTAGAAGATTCCCTTCTAGAACCATCGAGATTTCATCTTTTTCCAAGCTTGACATCAAGTTTGCACCCTGTATATAGAGTACAGTGTGAGAAGTTCGCACCCTGTATGAAGGCAGCCTGCGAGAATGAGTCATTCTCGTACCCTAGGCCATAATCAGCCTGCGAACGCTCTTTGAAAACATGCTTTCTGGAAGGAGATAAATGCCATTTTTCCCAGGAGAAAGTTCTTATTAGGAACCTGAGTATACCATCTTCAATATACCATCAAGATGACTAAAATCATGTGTAACAAAATGCCCCCCAAAGTATGAGGCCAGAATCAGTGACAACCGAAATACTTTGTAAACTGTGCATGTGCATCGGAAACCAGGAGTGCACCTAATCGGAGACCTGCAAACAACATAAGCATCTACAGAATATCATACTAGTTCTGAGGTAGGCATTCCCATACTCATATCACAGACTGATGACATCATAAACATAGGTCATGGCCACCAATCATACACCATGGATCCATATCATCAAAATATCGCATAGCCACCAAGAATACACTGTGGATCTATGCAAGAAGAATCAAATTAAGACGACATAGCCACAAGACATACAAAGTGGATCTATGTGTCAGCAAATTATACATATTCCATCGCAACCTGGATCAAAGAGATAAAATCCAGGGTCTTCAATCCCATCACCCAAAAGTATGAATCTAACCATGTGATTACATGTGTCGAAGTCGAACATGGTAGAAACCACTTGATTACCAGTCATTGATGAAACCGTTAACAAGTGTGAGGGAAATCACCATTAATGTCAATGACTCCTAGGGTACACTAGTACAATCCACCGAATGTGAATAAATGAGTCGAGGTCGAACATCCGATGGAATCTTCCGATAAGAGGTCAATGATGAAAACCCACTGTCGAAAGCAAGGAAACCTACCATTGAGGCATGCAAGTTCCAAGGTACCAAATAATTTCTAAATCTTGTTTCCGGATAATGAGCTAGAGTCGATGGAACAAAACTCGTCACAGGAGGGCCTTGATGTATCCCCCATCAATGACACGAAATGAGTAACAGATTTTCAAGGTGAAACAGATTATGACGTAAGTTGGACTGGACACAGGGAAGGCCGACACAGAGAGAATGGACAACTGCAGATGGTCGAATCAATAAAGGTTTCAGATGAACTTCTCTTGAACATATGAATGAAACGACCAATGATTTGGCAACATTGACTCAGAGATGACGCAGGGCATGACCTTGTAAGAAATTGAATGAGAGACAAATGGATTGCCCAAACCGGCTTCAAATAATGAATAGGGGGGGTGTCATGTTCAAGAGCGACACTTACTACCAATAATATGAATACGAAAACACATCGCTTTCCCAAATTTTCCCCCACCATTTCTGGCGAGTACCTCTTTATTTTTACGCAATCTTGAGGAGGATAACATATGCTTGTTGATGTAAGCTCATCCTTTGGATGAGTCCTTCAGAGTATGTTTAACGAACCCTAGGAAGGAGTGGTTCGGTCCCATTGCGGGTATGTCGATGCTTGTTTAACGAGTCCAAAGATAGAAAACTCGAAGGTTTTTCATGATTATAGAGTCTGGATAAACAATTAAAAGAGAACTCTCTCAGTTCCTTTTTCATAAAATAGTCTGATGAGACCGAAAAAGAGATAAATTATCACCTAACAGACGCTTTCTTAAAATACTTTAATGAGCGTGAAAAGAGCAAGGTCGCTCGGCAATATTTTCATGTTTAGAGAGTCTGAAAAGAGCTCAAAGAGGACTCCAGGGGGGTTCCTTTTTCGTATAACCTTGTTGAGCCCAAAAAAGTGATAAAAGTGTGCTCAATCACGTTCTCATGTATTTTCTAGTGTGAGAACGGACAAAGACCAAGCTCGAGGTTTTGTGCAAAAACCATAAAAAACAACTCTATCATGCGATGAAAAAGAGAAGAAATATCTGTATCCCAGTGCATAAATGTTGAAGTCGTCACCTCTGCAAAAGTTGCACTCATAAGGGTATTAGGCATTAGGTTTAATAAATAAAACAATAATAAAAACCAATAACAAATGGTAAAAGTAAATATAAGTGAGTAAAAGTTCTTTTTACCATAGTGATTGTAACTTTGCCAATATTTTAGTCCAAAACCCCTCTTTTGCCCTTGAATTTTGGCGCTCGATTACGGGAGGTACGAGCATCCATTCGATGAACCATCTCCGACAGTGAGGTAAGCTCCTTATCCTCTATCTTTTCATGGTTTAGTTTTTCATTTTCATTGGTAAAATTCATGTTTTTGAACTTGTTTTAGGGGTTAAAATTGCACTCAACCATTCTCACAGGCTAGCCACACGGGACCTGTGAGAATACATCATTCTCACAGGTGGCCCTGAAGGCACCTACAAGAACCTCACACTGTGCCTTAAGGGCACCTGCGAGAACCGCAAAGCACAAAATTTCTTTGAAGTTTGCTCAATGAAAAAGATACCAAGTCTTGAAGGGAGTTGTTGACCTTCTTCTTATGTTTCTTATGCAGACATTTGGCTATCACCATGGTGATGGAATGGCGTGAAAGAGAGCATGAAGAAGACGATGCTATTTTCGAGAATGACCCGGGCACCGTTACCGCTTTGCAAAACTGTGGGCTCCTAAAAATCTTTCGGATCCCGGGTATGAGGGCCCAAGTCAGGCTATTGGAGTACCTTGTGCGCATGTGGGATGTGGACCAACAAGTATTCCACGTGGGGGTCCACACATTGTCCTTGGATATCAAGGATGTTTACTTCTTGACAGGGTTGTCACAGCATGGGTACCATGCTAGCTTGATTGGTAGTCGAGGTGGTGGGTTGCCTATGAGTGAATACTGCCATTTGTGTTGCGTTCCAGAGGTGGAAAGGAGCAAAGGAAAAGTGGCCATTTGGGGGGTACGAGATTTGACCATTCGCACTATTTTATTCACCATTGCTTGTATGGATGGGAGCGTTGCTCCTCACATGGCTCTCCAGAGCTACTTTCAGTATGCCATAGAGTGCACTGAACCTCGGGTCTTTAACTGGGCAGACACAGTCCATCGTAGCATGAATAGATAGTTGACCAAATGTAGGAGAGGCGACCTGAAACAATTCGGTTACGGGTCTTTGTTGGTGTCCTTATTTCTTGAGAGGGTTCCCTTGCTGAGGTTGCAGGTTGAGTGGTGTCTACCAGCTCCAGAGGATCCAAGAATGCTGAGGTGGTGTAACCTCATGGCCAGGCATGTAGTCAGACCAATCATCAAATACAACGATCACTTCTTTGACTGGTTGCGACCACAGATGCTGATGGTCGATGATTATGCCTATGCCAGGTTGGAATTCCAAGGAGATCCGGACTTGGCCCTACCCGAGGGTGCTCAGTGGGGAGATCTTAGTAAGAAGTACACACATTTTTCACTTTTTAAATGTTTTTGTGAATTTTATCATATGCCAATGTTTTTATGTTCGTCCAAGGTCTAATTACAAAATTATTTTTGATGACACAGACGTGGGGCCTTATCGACCTCTGGGTACTTCTCCTATTCAGTGACGAGGAGAGATGGCTCCAGTGCCATGATGGGACGCCGAAGATTATGAAGCGGCAGAACAAAACCTGGAGGGTTTAACAACAGACATTCCAGACATGCCTCTTGGAGAGGTTCCACGATGTTATCAACGTCATACGGTGGGAGTGTCAGAGTCCATTGGCTGACTGCTTCGTAGGGTTGCCTGGGAAGTCGTGTGTTACTGTGAATGTCATCCATGACATCACTTTGTAGAAGCTATGAGCTTCAGATTTTGAAATTTTGGTCCTCGGACAGAACTTTTTTGTAAAAAAAATTGTGATCGTTATATATACATATGGCTTCTACTGGCTTATCTTGTGTTGTATGATACTTGTGGTGTGATTGATTTATAAATGAACCAAATGTCTATCTAAAACATAGTTAGCTAATGCATCAGTTAATGTATTTAGACATCTAGGAATATGTTGATATTCAATATAATCAAAATAACGTTCCAAGAGGCGAATTCGCAAATACACCCGTAACAAAGTAGGACTTCGAATAGCATAGACAATACTTAACTGTAGTACTATGAGCTGCAAATCGAGTTGCACAACCAAGCGATGAATACCGAGCAAGATAGCATCAATCAATAATTCGATAATGACGCTATACTCTGCAATATTGTTGGTTGCACAACCGAGGCACACACCTCGTAGAGTGACAAGTTCGTTTGTAGGGGCGTAAATTGCCCACGCAGCATAAGAAAGGTTCCGACTACTACGGCTAGCACCATCAGCGAAGCCAATGTGGGGTAGCGAAGACTCCGACATTTGGAAATCAAACACAACGTCACATAAGGGCGGAGACCAGATAACGAAAAAAGCAAACTACAGTAACACACAAGAAGTATGATACAATAAAAATATAAGTACTCATGCACAGGTGATCTTATGCATAATACTTCTTCAAGTACAACCCATTTCTGGGTTCACTCAAAGGGATACCATCGTAATCTACTAGCTCGTAAGCTCCTTTCTCCAAAACTCGTCTAACGATATAAGGACCTCACCACATGGCTTCAAATTTTCCAGCTCCTAGCATATCTCGATCTTGTTCGTAGAGGAGAACCAGATCTCCTTCAGAGAAAACACGAGGCTTGACATGTTTGTCGTATTGGGCCTTGACACATTTCTTCTGGGCTTCTATGACTAGGGTAGCGTCACGTTGTGTTTCGTCTAATCGCATAAGGTACAACAACCGTTCTTCTTCTGCAGAAGTGTTCGGTAGGAGTTCGACGACTAGTTTTAAAGAGGGTGTCTCGCATTCAATCGGGAGAATGGCTTCTAAACCATAGACTAATCGGAAAGGTGTAAACCCAGTAGCGAACTTAACGGGCATCTGGTAAGCCCACAATGATGAAAACAACATTGTGTGCCAACTTGTTTTGTGAATCCCTATCATTCATCGAAGCATGGTTATGAGAAGTTTGTTAATCGCTTCGACTTGGCCGTTGGCTTGTGGGTAATAGGGCGTTGATTTTTCATGATGAAGACCCGAATTTTTAGCGAGTTCGGACATCATGAAGTTTCTAAAGTGGCTACCGTGGTCGGTGACGATAGCCTGAGGAACACCAAAATGAGCTATGATGTGATTGAAAATGAATAATGCTGCGGTCTTTCTAGTATTGTCAAATGTCGGCATCGCCTCGACCCATTTCGTAAAATAATCTATGGCTACAATAATGTATCCATGCCCCCTAACCGAGTGGGGGTGACATGTCATGAAATCGATGCCCCATTTCGCAAAGGGACCAACGGAGACCACAAGGTGAAGAGGAGCAGGGTGTGACCGTATCTTATGATTATAGGTCTGGCAAGCGTGGCATTTTTGGACGGTGATTATGCAGTCGTTAAATAAAGAAGACCAAAAATATCCTGCGCGTAAGATCTTCTGGGAAGTAGCATACCCAGACATATGACCACCACAGGCTCCATAATGGCAGTCATTTAAGGCTTTCTCAGTTTCGTTGAACATGAGACAACATCGAAAAACTGAGTCAATCCCATGGTGATAAAGAGTATCCCCGAGGATAATATATTGACGGGCTTGGTAGTGTATTCGACATTGGTCAGTACTGGACAAATTAGGCCGGAAGGTCTAGGTTTGGAGATATATGATGATATCACCATACCAAAGATCATCAGAACTAATGAGGAAAAGGGATTCATCAGGTAATGAATCCGCTGCTACATTTTCCGTTTCAGAGTAGGGAAAGTCACATATCAACTCGACAAACACTAAGGACTTCTTAGACTTGGCTCGTTCGAATTCCACGTCAAACTCCTGGAGTATAACTATCCATTTGGAGTATTTCCCCCCTAGCAATTGACATGTGAGAATCTGTTGCATAGGGTTGCAGTTAGAGATCATTGTAGTCTTGCGAGAGAGGATATAGTGCTGGAAGTGTTGAACTGCTTGGACGGCTGCCAAGGCCAGTTTTTTGACATGTAAATACTTGGTTTCGGTAGGCATTAGACTTTGACTCAAGTAATAGATAACATGTTCGTCGTGAGAATCATCCTCTTGGACGAGAACCATACCAATAGTGTAATCCGAGGTTACGAGGTAGAGGAAATAATTGCGACTGTAATCGGGGGGGGAAGAGAAGCGGAGCACGTGTCAGGGAAAGTTTCAAAGCCTTGAAGGCTTGGTTTGCGATGGTATCCCATACAAAATCAGACTCCTTTTTGAGTAGTCATGTAAATCCACGAGTTATCTCAGCGTAGTTCGGGATGAAACGACGAAGAAAGTTTGCTTTCCCTTGCAAACTTTGTAACTGGCGAAGTGTAGAAGGAGGAGGGAGATTAAGGATTGCCTTGACCTTTAAAGGATCTACCCTGATCCCTTGACGTGAAACAATAAAGCCTAGAAGTCGGCTAGATTCCACGTAGAAAACACACTTGTGAGGATTCAAGCGTATATGGTAAAACCGACAGCGGACGAAAATGACTCGGAGGTGGATTGGATGATCGACTCGGCGCATGGAATGAGTGGGTAAGTCATCAAGATATGGTTGCACGATGTGCTTGATATCATCAAAGGCATAAGACATAGCGCATTGAAAAGTTGCCCCAACGTTCTTGAGACAGAAAGGGAGTTTTCGATAGGCGAAAGTGCCCCAAGGACAAATAAAAGAAGTCTTGTGTTGATCCTCGAGAACAATATTGATTTGATTATATCCGAAGAAACCATCCATCAGAGAGAAGATTTTGCTTCCGGTGCAATTGTCGACAATCTGATCGACGAAGGGGGTAGGAAAGTTGTCTTTAGGACAAGCTTTGTTAATATCCCTATAATCAACGCATACACGAATCGTGCCTTGTTTTTTGTCAATCGGGACAAGATTGGAAACCCAATCAGTGAGGGCCACCGGGTAAATAAAGATGGCTTTTAGAAGTTTCTCAGCTTCAAGCTTGATAGCAGCCGCTTTACGGGGGTGAATCGAATGAAGGCGTTGCTGGACGGGTTTAGCATCTGGGTATGTCTTGATCTCATGTATCACAATGTCAGGGTCAATACCCAACATTTCTTCATAGCTCCAGGCAAAGACGTCATGAAACTCTTTGAAAAGTGACGTGTAGGTGATGATTTCGTCAGGGGAACATGAAGCTCCGATATGCACATTTTCGACAATTCCAGGTTTGATGGATATGTCGAGGGGAATAGTGGGTGAGATATTGCTTAAGTTCCCTTCGGAAAACACATTGTGTGTGGACTCGAGAACGATTGAAATGATGACAATGGTCAATGGGGTCAAGATCCATTGGTAGTTCTCGATGGTATGTTGCTCCAGAAAGAGGATGGAACGGTGATGCCCATCGTCCCAAGGGGTGTCTTCCATGACAGACATGATCATCTCGTCTGTGGGAAAAATGACACGGAAAGGATCTGGAGATAACTCATCAAGAGAGGGGGTAGAAGGGGTTTCCGATTGAATGGCCTGATAGGCAGATTCAACTGGACTTAATGGCATTTCATCGTCGTAATGAAGATGATCACCAATGTCGGGTACCATCCATGGGTCGTGAGATGCAGGGGTTCCGTGAATCAATGTGGAGATCATGTTGATTGAGGCAACGGACGAGTGTGGAACATCAGGCAGTGGAATGGGGAAAGTACCCATTAACGAAGAGTCTTTAAGAAGGCCTACACCGACGTTCTCGTAACCTAGTGGGGTTTTAGCGATGAGCGATATGTTGCCAGTACGCGCATCCGAGTTAAAGAAGGATAATTGTTTGACGATGATGACCTTTCCTTGATGTGGGAAATGTACAACACGAAAGAAGGTCAAAAAAACTGCGTGCATGGAATCGATCCAGCTACGGCCAAGCAGAAGATTGTAATTGAGAGGAGTGTCGAAGACTTCCACTTCGACTTGGACTGTTTTTCCTTCTAGCATGATTGCCAATGAAGGAAGAACACTGTAGGGATTAAAACCAAAGCCATTGAAGGCTTTGAGAGTGTTATGGGATTCAGTCAAAGAGGGAGAGCCGATGGCTTTCCAGCAGGTAATAAACATGACACACGTCGAGGCACCCTCATCGATAACGGTTCTACAAATGTTTTTGTCGGAGACAATCACTTGGATTTGGAACGTGAGTTGAGGGGGTAACCTTGGAATGTGATCTTCCAAGTCAAAACTTATTAAATTCGTGTCCGTCGAGTTGATTCCACCGATAGCTTTCAACAATGCCTTCCGTTGTGTGGGACAACTTTGGAGGACTTCGAGGGCTGACATCGTAGAAGGTCCTTGTGCCAGATCTTCAATAATACTGTAGTTCTGGGCATCATGAGAATGAGGATTGAAAGCCAATTTCCGAACGATGCCCTTTGGAAGGGGTCGAAGAACTGTGTCAAGGCTCGGTCATTCTAGATGAAGAGGACTGTTGGTAGGTGGAGTCTTAGGAGAGGGTTGTACCAATGAAGGAGGTAGATCATCAACCTTCTCTTTAGAGGGAGAATAATCTTTGGCTCGATTGGTGAGTGCAATGCCATTCTTCTTTGAATCCCCAGTGCACATCAATACATAGGACGTAGTAGAAGGGGAAGGTTGGTCATTAATGACCAATTGGGCCTATTGTTGAGAGGGGAAATGTTGGGACAAAATGGCCAGAGTGGGTGGTTTTGGAACCCCTTGAAGGAACTTAGTAACTTCGGCGCATCGTCGACAATCCTTCGTGTAGTGATCATCACCACAGATAAGGCAAGGGTATCAGGGTTTGCGCTTATCCCTATCGTCAGCAAGTGGAGTTTTGGTTCTCTCTGCTTGAGAAGTATTTTTGTCCTCCTTATTCTTACCCTTTCCCTTTCGAGATTTGTTTTTACCGGCTGGGGTAGATTGGACATCATTTACCTCAGAAGTCTTTCTAGTGGGAGGGGTAGGAGATGGAGCATTTTGAACATTAGAAGAAGCAAGTTTGGGGTTGGTACTTGAGGTGGAATGTGGTTGGGCATGGAAAGTACTAATCACACTGTCGGCTGCATGAGAGGCAGTTGGAGTAGTTGATGTGGAAGAAGTGGAAGGACGAGGTGCATCAGGGAGTAAGTTGTAAAGAGTACCCGTTTGTGAGTAAACGAGGTCAAGGTATTGAGCATGACTTATGGCATGTTCTTCCGTGACAACTCCACCCATGGCAATGTCATGAGCGATGTCGTTCACAAATGATTTTTTGAACCACTCTGCCAGCAATTGATCGGGAAGTTCAAGTTTGCTAAGGCATCGTCTCCGTCGCCACTCATGAATGTGATCGGATATATGAGTGGCTTTGGTTTGTTTGAAAGAACTCAAAATCTCGGTCCCCGTTTCATAATGGATTGGTAACTGGTAGTGGGGGAGGAAATCCATAGCTAGGGTGTTGAAGTTGGCGAAGAAACCTCGTGGTAATTCTATATACCACTTCGCGGCAAAACCTGTGAGAGTTCTTTGAAAAAGACGTAAACGGATAGAGTCATCCATCAAGGAGTTGGATGAACACCAGAGGTGAAAAATCATGATGTGATTGTTCGGGTCTTCTCCCGCTTTTCCATCGAATTTAGGGATGTCAGATGGTAGCTTGGTTGGTATAGCGTGCCATTGGGGAGAGTGACAGATTGGATCGTTTAAAATCCTCGACAGATACAGGATATCCAAAGTGGCCAAGAAGGGTAACTGTCTATTCACATGCGGGTACTGGTGGATTTGGGGAGGGATTCTCGTTGGCAAACCAGTGGGACCATAAGCAGTCTGCATATAATGCGAATATCCAGGAAGATTCGATGGTGGTTGTGGAGGAAAGTAGCTCATGGGATTGTATCCTTGAACAGGGATGTGAGTTTGAATATTCGAGCCCCAAATAGGATTGGACGTACCAGGATATGGTTGGCCTATACTAGGGGGTATAACGGATGTAGCTGGAAGATGTTTCCCCCTAGTCGATTGAGGATTATGTTGGATCAGATGATTTCAATACTGGGCCAAGGATGGAGGTATTTTTTTTACGTAGGGTGGGGTCGGTGGGAATTGTCCTCCAATCGGGGGTTGTGTTCCAATTGGGGGTTATGTTCCAATTGGAATTTGCGTTCCAATAGGAATTTTCTCTACAAGGGGGGGTTGAGTCAAACCTCCTTGGTGAAATTGTCCACCAACAGGAATCTGGTAATTTGGTGTGAATGACAGAATAGTGCCACTAGGATTAGTGCTACCGACAAAGGACGAGAAAGGTCCTCCGAAAGGGGGTTGAGGAAGCATCGGAATGAAGCCAAGAAGAGAGTACCCAGAAGAAGAGGGACCACCAAGAGTTTCGGATGGGGTGTGCGTGGGAGTGGGAATAAAAGCATTCAATGCACAGTATCCAGGTGGAAGCGTCAGGGTGACACTGGGCGAGAGGGGTGTGCCGATGGGGGCTTGACTAGCCGCTATAATCCCAGTGTAAATACTTGTAGTGTCTGTGTAATGGGCCATTTATATAGGGACGGTCAAGATGTGGTCATCTCGTGGAGCTTCTGTACCAGGGAAATAATAAGCAGTAGTAAAATGTACTGTGTCTGGGTTAGAGGTTTCGGGGAACGCAGGTGAGACGGTGATTTCAACACCTGATCCTGCACCAAAAAGGTCCCGTCTAAAAACAGTAGCAGACCAAAAAGGATCTTGGCCCTCAGGTCCTAGAAAGGGTCCAGTCGGTGATTCAGAAGACACAACAACTAAGTCTCCAGAAGAATTCACTCGCATAATTTGTCTCTCAGAATCAGGGTGAAGTCGAAAGTCCTCTTGAGTATTGGTAATTCGTAAACATTCTAGAGAGTCAGTTCTTTCCACTTATGGAGTGGTGATGTCTTGGACTTCACTATGTTGAGGAGAGCCCTCCGATGAGCTTGTAGGCAGGGGTTGAGAACCTTCCAGATGCTATGGAGATAAACCCTGCATTCTACGTGAACGACGTGGAGGATCTATTGTGAATGAATTAAAAAAACTGGCGAAGAAAATCCTAAGGTCAACTTGGGTGAACAAACAACACATGCTAGTAAACAAAATCTAGGAACCAATACCAAGCAAACAAGACCTTCTAATTCTGAAGTCACTAGTTGGTGATGAAATCCAACATTGCAACAACAAGACGAGAAGGGTTTGGGCTAGGGTGGAAACGTTACGTTGATGACCTGCTTAACGAACTTACACCCTGGTGCAAGCTCCCACACATAATCGTGGATATACCCTCCAAGGAGCCCGAGTGAGTTTTGCCAACGTCGATTCCAGGTACCGTGAAGACTTTCCCCTTCACAATCACCTAGTGTAAGACCCTAAGAAGATAGGCCACTAAGGTTACCACCGACAACAATAAATCCTGGGGGGGACAGTCGACAATCTGATCCACCCGCAAGGGCAGGGTATTTAGCCCGAAATCAACTCGAGAGGCTTCCACTCATCATTGTGGGTATACCTCTAAGTGATCCCCGTAATACGTGCAATCTCTACATCGATATCAACAAAGTAGGGTGAGTAACTTCGTCAATATCAATGCGACCTCGTGTTTGACCCTTGTGTGAGAAGGGCTTCCCATGACGGAATGTTGTAAATGGAATTTTGACATTCCTTAACACAAGATGCTATTGTGTGTTTTATGCTTTGGAGAGTGTATCTCTCTGCCTATTCCAAAGCGCTAGCCTAGCTAATTGTTGGTGTAATAGAGCCCTAGAAAAGAGTTAATAGTTAAATTTTAAAATTTCGCAATATTTTTAAAGGGATGTTGTTACTCAAAGGAAATGGAGGTGAAACCGATGTTGTGTGAGACTCAGACCCAACAATGCATAGATAGGAATGAAATATATCAATTTTCGTTCGATGAATCCTATGTACGGGAGGGAAAGAGAAGTATTCTGGAACAACCTTGAACTACGATGCACAATTTTCTTTGAAATGCAATCTCAATGAACCACGCAATAATGACAATTCTCTATTTGTTCTTTTTCAACAATATCAACAATTGATTTCCAATATTTTCAAAACGAAAATGTTTTTAAAAGAAAAATGTTTTTTACTTTTCAGAAAGGATCTACACCATGGTGGTGAAAGTAAGGAAAACCAATAACTAATGAAAAAGCAATCAACAAAACCCAAACCAATCTTTCAATGGAGACAAAAATGACAAACAGACAAAACTAGTCTTTTCAATTGCATGAGAACAATGATCTTCCCAAACAATGAGAAAATGAGAAAGACAAAGAATCCAAACCTTCAAACCGATCACTGGCTCCTAACCAAACAAGTACTCAGATCCAAGATCAGAGAGTATATCCTTGCTAAGAAAATTCAAGAGATGAGAGTTGAGAAAAAGATGGACAGGAAGAGCCTTTGATTTCCAAAGACTGATCGTGCACAAAATCCGAAGTCAAGAAAACATCAACCAATGGTCCAAGAAGTTATTTTCAAACACCTATACTGATCTGGGCATCTGAGCATGCAAAAACCTTAAATCCAAAAATTTTAAAGAGGGTTCGCAGGCTATCAGTACTACGCAGTGCGATAATGGAGCATTCTCACAGGTGACCTTTGAGCAGGGTGTGAGAACCTTGCACTGGATTAAAAGGCAAAATGCGAACTCAAGTAATTCTCACAGGCCACTGTGGGGTTCAGTGCGAGAAAGCTTGAAACTAGGCAAAATTTTGGAAAAAGACAAAAAATTTGAAGGGACTTCTGGACCTAGAGAGTTTATCAGGGTGCCCTGAAGACTCAGAGATTGATAGAGATGAAGAAAGGTAAGGCAAGAGAAAATGGCCAAGGAAAAACACCAAAAACCACGAAGAAAAAGGGTTGCATCCCCAATGGAGTCGCCAATTTTGTTATTGGACTAATCGGTAGGTGCAAACACTAATAGATCTCCCTAGATCCACCTGGATCTAGAACAAAATAGGGCAGGACATGACTCTTTCCCTAAGTTATGACCATTGAATTAACTAGCAAGGAGGAACAAGTGACATACCTTTGTATCACTTCCTAGGGTCTCTATTGCTCCGGCTTCGCTCCGGTGCTCTCGTGAGGTCAAGACCAAGACAACACAAACTAGCCAAAGTGAAGATAGAAAAATGTATTCAATCGTCAACTTATGCATATGATCAAGGAATTACACAATAAAGTAAGAATGTCTTTATGGGAAAAGGACATGCCGCTGTATCATATTAATCGAAAGTAGAAGATACAACCTGATCGCCTTGATGTCGCAAGCTTCCTTTCGGTGGCCCTTGGTTCCAACACACAAACTTACTCTGTACTTGCATGAAGAAGATCCAATTCTCCTTGATAGACCTACTAGATTCTCCAAGCTTCTATTCAAGCAGGGCTCTTCACACAATTCCTTCACCAATTCTCCAATTAATCTTGCTTAACCTTTTCCATGAGAATCCTGTCAATATATAGGAGAGGATGAGATGGTTACATGGATGAGATTGATGCCATCAAATCAGGGAAACCAGTAAGATGATAACCATTCGAATGCCAACCCATTTTCTAGAAGATTCCCTTCTAGAACCATCGATATTTCATCTTTTTCCAAGCTTGACATCAAGTTCGCACCCTGTATATAGAGTACAGTGCGAGAAGTTCGCACCCTGTATGAAGGCAGCCTGCGAGAATGGGTAATTCTCGCACCCTAGGCCATAATCAGCCTGCGAACCCTCTTTGAAAACATGCTTTCTAGAAGGAGATAAATGCCATTTTTCCCAGGAGAAATTTCTTATTAAGAGCCTGAGTATACCATCTTCAATATACCATCAAGATGACTAAAATCATGTGTAACAGTAGGCCAAGTGACCAAGAAGATGTTTTTAAGGAAGCTACTTGGAAAGTATAAATAAGAGGCAAGGCTCTCTCATTTGAATCACACTTGAGAATATTGAATATCTATAGGTGTCTAAGGTAACCAAATGATATCTAAGCCGAAATTCTGAGGAAAGTGAAGAAAAAAAGGCCGAAATGCAAGGAAGGATAAATTCTTTTGATGGTGCTTTTCAAGGTATGTTATTTACAGGTCATCTCACCATTTTTGCTATAACTTTTTTTCTATAATGATTCAGATCTTGAAATTTCTATGAAAGTGAGAAAAAATATCCAAGTATCTTTGGTAAAAAATTTAGCTTGTGGGTCATTGTATTTTTGGAGTTACACTCTGTGGAAAATAGGGTTTGTGGCCAGTCTTGAAACTAGTCAAAATTAGGTGTTTCGGGTAAAAACGTCATAACTTCTTCATAATAGATCCAAATTCAGTGAGACCACATGTTTTGGTTAGGATACAATCTGTAGTATTCTTTGTAACAGTTTCAGATCAATTCATCAAATA